>BLSH010527292.1:615216-628450 GCA_018402905.1 Glandirana rugosa
AACTAACCAAACGCGTTTTCAACGTCCCCAAAAATAAAAAATAAAAAAATGATCATTACCGCCGCTAGACGTGCAGATCGCCGCCATTACTAGTAAAAAAATAAAAAATAAAAACCCCTGCAACTTTTGCGCAAACCAATCAATAAACGCAGGTTGCGATTTTTTTTACCAAAAATATGAGGAAGAATATAAATCGGCCAAAACCAATAGAAAAAAATGTTTTGTATTTTAGCAAAAAGTAAGAAATTTGTTTTTTTTTGCAAAATCGTCGCTCTTCTTTTGTTCATAGCGGCGATCAGAAATGACGCAGAGGTGATCAAATACCACCAAAAGAAAGCTTTATTTGTGAGAAAAAAAGGACGCAAATTTAGTTTGGGTACAACATCGCACGACCGCGCAATTGTCAGTTAAATCGACGCAGTGCCGAATCGCAAAAAGTGCTCTGGTCCTAAAGTGGGAAATCCTTCCGGGGCTGAAGTGGTTAAAGTACAACTAAAGGCAACATACGTATTTTAGTAAATCCTCATATAAATACCTGAAAGTTACACATGGTAATAAACATAATAACTGTTCCTACCATATAGCTGCAATTCTGGTCTCTAATCCCCCCCAGCAGTCCTCCTTTGCTGTATACTAGTAATGATGATGGGAGGGGTTCAGCAGAGCTCAGATGTAATTTCCCGACAGTGAAATAGCTTGTATATCTCTCAGTCCACTTGCCTTCTATGATGCTCAGTCTATTTTACATAATACACACCCATCTGCCAATCAATAGCTGGGTGTGTGCTATGTAAAACAGGCACAAGTCATTACAGACAAGCTAGGTCTAGGATCTAAAGCAGTGGGCGGGCAAAGGAGGGACATAGGTGGGAGTGGGCAGGGCTTCATGGCCTGATCATGGGCGGAGCCTAATCAGGATTCTGTGTAGAATTAAATCCCTCAGCTTTCCCACTGATGTCAGGTTGTTTTTGCAGAGAGATAGATGCAAAAAGGGGACATCAGGAGTTCAACACAGGCAGTTAGAAAACCAGGAGGTGAAATTGTCTCATCACTAAAGGAAGTGCACATGAGAGCAGGAGACAAGGTAGAGATCTCAACATCCTTACTGCTTTTTGCAAAACAAACAGCGAGATGTTTAACAGGCTGTATAGGTACATAACGTATTGATTTTTTAATTTTGACCATAATTCTCCTTTTAGGCTTGATTCACATCTATGCATGTTGCTTTTGAGCGTTTCGGCAGTGCTTTTTGCTGTGCTTTCTGCATTTTTTTGCCGTGTTTTTACTGCGATTTTGCAACGATTTGCGTTTCGCTTTTTTTATGTTTTTGTTTTTATGGGAGGGGGATTTGTTGCTGGACAGGTTTAAAAACACAAATCGCTGCAAAATCGCAGTAAAAATGTGGTAAAAACACAGGACTTGCATTTATCTTGCATGCCCATTGAAGTCTATTACATGCAAAACACTGCAATTTGCGGGAAAAAAGGTCCCCGAGGCAAAAAAATTCATCGATGTGAACATGTTCCATAGGAACCCATGTTAAAAAAAATACCTGCATTTCTGCAAAATGCATCAAAAAACACATTAGTGTGAATCAAGCCTAAAGGAGTTGTAACGGCAAAAGGTTTTTGTGTGTAGCAGTCTTCCCAGCATCCCCTAATTACTTACCTGAGCCCCTTCTCTCTCCAGCGAAGTCCACGAATGTCTAAGCCATCCGGGACACTCCTCCTGATTGGCTGAGACACAGCAGTGGCACCATTGGCTCCTGCGACTGTCAATCAAAGTCAGTCAGCCAATCAGGGGAGATAGGTACGTGGGGCCGGGGCTCCGTGTCTGAATGGATCCACTAAGCTCTGACTCGGCTCGGGTGCCCCCATAGAAAGCTGCGTCCTGTATAGGATGTAGGGGACAGGAGCAGCAAAGAGGGACCCGAGAAGAGGATGATCCAGGCTGCTCTCTGCAAAAACAACTGCACAGAGGAGGTAAGTATAACATGTTTATTTATTTATTTTTTTAAAAAACAAAACTTTACTATCACTTTAAATTCTGTTCCACCACAGAAAGTAATGGAAAATCCCTGATAGCCAAAATGATCACCAGAATTTATGTCCCCAATTTTAAAGATTCACCTTTATTCTATGCAGACAGCAGCAGTGCTTGTAGGCAGGCAACTGAGTGTGCTTTGTGCAGCCAACTTGATCCAAGGTGGCTGTTGAACAAGCTGATCAATAACTGTGGCATTAGTAGGTGAGGGTTCAGGAGAAGCTAACTGTGCAAAGAGGTAGAAAGAGAAAAACCCTATAATAAAATGTGATGACAACTAACATATACAGGTCACCCCCCTATATATAGCTAACCCAGCCACTATATACCGGACACCCCCATAATATACAGGTCACCCCTCACTATATACAAGTCATCCTCCCCCCACTATATTCAGCTCACCCCTCACTATACACAGGTCTGACCCTGTACCAGTGTTGCCAACCGCCAGTATTTTTACTGACAGCCAGTAAAAAACAGGCAATTTTCTCATGGCAGTAAATGCCAGTAAAAGGAAACGTTTGCCAGTAAAAAATATGGCTGTGATGGTAGACTCAGTCTGGAGCCGGCTGAGACCATGCCACTGCCACCTACAGTGTTTTCAGGTGGCTCTGGCGGAGTCTGAGCATGACGTGTGATGTCATGGTGCAAGGGAGCCAAGCAGAGCGGCCAGGGCCTCGTGTGCATGTCTGCGGTATGGGAGCAAGGCACGCTGGGAGCGGGACTGTCAGTGCTGTTTAGACTCAAGAGATCACCTGGCTTGGAGAGAGAGACTGTCACTGTGACTCAGGAGGGCAAGAAATTAGAATGGGCAGCACACGACACAATAACACAACACATTCCCTCCTAAGTCCTGTCCCTGAATTACTTACTTTACTCTATCAAAAATAAAACAAGAAATATGTTTTTTTGACTATCTACCTTAAACCGTATTGCTAATTGCACATTGTACTTGTTTGTAGACGAAATGCTGAAATTTGCACTTAAAACTGTAATTTTGTAACTTTTGGAAATGCTAGTAAAAACTTGGCTGTGCCAGTAAATTTTTTGCGTTGTGTCAGTAAATTTCAATCTGGTAGGTTGGCAACACTGCCCTGTACCAAGTACCTGTGGATTGTCCATCATAGTCCCTCTCCTCCTGTCCAGTTCAGTGAGTCTCCCAAATGCCCCTCTCCTGACCTGGCTTCATGCCTTGCTCCTGAGCCCCCGTCCGTGCTTGTGGTCCGTCTGTCCAGCACACGAGGCTCCTCTCTGGCCACATGGCTGCTGGCTTTTTATAGTGGTGGCGAAGGGAAAAGCACCAAATCATGATGTCATCAAAACCTCACACGCTCGACTCGTGTCTCGTGCACACAGCTTCCGTAGCTCTGCCAGACCCGACCCCCACCGGCGACACTCAAAGAACATACGCAGATGTGCAATTCTAAGCCGAGCTTTTACTGGTTGCCTGTAAAAGCACTCCACCCTAAAGTGTTACAAACGTATGTGCTCCAAGAATATGTCATTATAAGCTCTTCAAAGTTCAATAAAGTGTCCACAGAAATCAAAGCGCTCATAAATATCCATTTGAAGTGCTCTCCATTTAATGTCACCATATTGTCACCATATGATCACCACACATGCGCAAATAAAATGCGCTCACCGTTTGGAATTGGTATATATTTATATATATATATATATATATATATATATATATACACACATAAATACATACAGTGCCTTGAAAAAGTATTCATGCCCCTTGATATTTTCCACATTTAGTCATGTTACATCCAAAAGCATAAATGTATTTTATTGGGATTTTATGTGATAGACCGACACAAAGTGGCACATAATTGTGAACTGGAAGGAAAATGATAAATGGTTTTCAAACTTTTTTTTACAAAAAAATGTGAAAAGAGTGGCGTGCATTTGTAATCGGCCCCCCTGAGTCAATACTTTGTAGAACCACCTTTCACTGCAATTACGGCTGCAAGTCTATTTGGGCATGTCCCTGCCAGCTTTGCACATCTAGAGAGTGACATTTTGTGCCCATTCTTCTTTTAAATATAGCTCGAGCTCTGTCAGATTGGATGGAGAGCATTCGTCAACAGCAATTTTCAAGTCTTGCCACAGATTCTCAATTGGATTTAGGTCTGGACTTTAAGTGGGCCATTCTAACATATGAATATGTTTTGATCTAAACCATTCCATTAGCTCTGGCTGTATGTTTAGGGTCGTTGTCCTTCTGGAAGGTGAATCTCTGACCCAATCTCAGGCTCAAACAGGTTTTCTTCTAAGACTGCCATGTATTTGGCTCCATCCATCTTCCCATCAACTCTGACCAGCTTCCCTGTCCCTGCTGTAGAAAAGCATCCCCATAACATGATGCTGCCACCACCATGTTTCACTATGTGGATGGTGTGTTCAGGGTGATGTGCAGTGTTAGTTTTCCGCCACTCATAGCTTTTTTCTTTTAGGCCAAAAAGATCAATTTTGGTCTCATCTGACTAGAGCACCTTCTTCCGCATGTTTCCTGTGTCCTTCACATGGCTTCTCACAAACTGCAAACGGGACTTCTTATGGCTTTCTTTCAACAATGGCTTTCTTCTTGCCACTCTTCCATAAAGGCCAGATTTAGTTGTCCTGTGGACAGATTTTTCCACCTGAGCTGTGGATCTCTGAAGCTCCTCCAGAGTTACCATGGGTCTCTTGGCTGCTTCTCTGATTAATGTTTTCCTTGCTTGGCCATTCAGTTTAGGTGGACGGCCATATATTGGTAGGTTGGCAGTTGTGCCCTACTCTTTCCATTTTTAGATGATGGATTGAACAGTGCTCTGTGAGACTGCAAAGCTTGGGATATTCATTTTATAACCTAACCCTGCTTTAAAGGTCTCCACAACTTTATCCCTGACCTGTCTGGTGTGTTCCATGGCCTTCATGATGCTGTTTGTTCACTAAGGTTCTCTAACAAACCTCTGAGGGCTTTACAGAACAGCTGTATTTATACTGAGATTAAATTACACACCAGTGTACTCTATTACTAATTACTAATTGAGTGACTTATACAGGCAATTGGTTCCACTAGATTTTATTTAGGGGTATCAGAGTAAAAGGGGCTGAATACAAATGCACGCCACACTTTTCAGATATTTATTTGTAAAAAAAATGTTTTCTTTCACTTCACAATTATATGCCACTTTGTGTTGGCCTATCACATAAAATCCCAATAAAATACATTTATGTTTTTGGTTGTAACATAACCAAATGTGGAAAATTTCAAGAGGTATGAATACTTTTTTAAGGCACTGTATATATACATATATATATATATATATATATATATATATATATATATATATATATATATATGAGACCAATAAACACTTGCCATCATATAGATTACAGCCAGGCTGTCTGTCACACTCTCTACATGGAATGCCAGCCAATGCATAAAATCCTTCTTTTATGGAGACATCTCCTTGCTTGATACAATCTTCACATACAGCAATTCTTCAAAAAGCCATGAGAGGACAATCTAATCCCCTCCGTTAAAAAAAAAAAGCTTTTTTACCTCAAAATAATACTTACACAATCAGAACTTGTAATACTGCATGCAATGGCACCTGTGCACTCACTCCACCGCCCTATCTCACTGCAGACGTTTGGTTTACTATAAGAAGGGAATATAAATTAGTCTTGAGGTATATGTGATTTGCTTTTTGATGTTAGCTTGTAGGCAAGTTGAGTGTGTATGTTTTTTTTTAAAAAGGTTTTTATTGACACATGCACACAAGGACACAATAGCCATTACATTATATTATAAATTATACATTAGTGTTACAGTGATCATGGTAGCTTGACAGTAACTGATTCATTTAATTGAACGTTATATATGCATGCATATATCAATTTCGTATTTTTTTTTGTATCAATCTATTATATTTTCTAGAACATAAACCAATAAACCATATGTTCTAATATATCAAGAGTGTGCATTTTGTTTTAGAAAGGGCTAAGAATGGCGTAGGGCAATGCCGCTGGGTATGAGAGGTTTTTGTCTCCGGGGCAGACTTTTCCAAATCTTCTGGGTCTAGTTAACAGGTACCTAGGGAGGTCCATATCTGAGTTGAGCGTTATCATCCCCCCTGGGCCAAGTATCTAGGTGTTATTTGGGATTGTGGCCATAGAATCCACCCATGGGGCCCATATTTTATTACATTTTTTCAGGCATCCCCTAGCCTCATACGTCATTTTATAGATAGTGAGGTTAGTATTTACTAACGCTTTCCACATTGACAAGGAGCGGTAATCCCACCCAATCCAGTGTATTGCAATAAGCTTACATACATAAAAGAATAGTATGCGTACCGATGTTTTTGTATGATTGCTTAATGTGTCGTCCTCAAATATTTCAAAGACTCCCCTCAGTGGGCTACAAATATTAGGAATATCCAGTGTATCAGCAAGAAATTGTGTAACCTGAGACCATAATGGATGGATTCTATTGCATTCCCATATCATATGCAGGAAAGTTCCCTCCATCACTAGGCATTTATGGCGTCTTCCCTTCTCCCCATTTTATGTAGCCTGAGAGGGGTGTAATACATGTGATGTGGGTACCGCAGTTGTATCATTTTGTCTCTAGCTGATTTCACTGTAGCTATATAAGTAGTAAGTACTTCCTCCCAGTGCTTATCCGTCAGTTCAGGTACTATGTCCCTCCATTTATCCCTCACTTTGTCTGACCGTTTATGTTCACCTTCCATTAAAGTGGTTGTAAAGCCGCCCAGTACCCCCCACAAAAAAAAAAAACCCTGCAAAGCAAAGGCATAATGAGCTAGTATGCAGCGCAAAAGTCATAGCGTCTACAAACTATGGGATATTTTTATTTCATTTTTTTTTTTCTAGTAATGGTGGCGATCAGCGACTTATAGCGGGATTGCGATATTGCAGCTGACAATTTGAACACTAACTGACCCCTTTAAACCTTTTTAGGACCACTGACATTATTACAGTGATTAGTGCTAAAAAATATGCACGGTCACTGTATTAATGACACTGGCTGGGAAGGGGTTAACATCAGGGGCAATAAAAGGGTTAAATGTGTTCCTAGCCAGTGCTTGTGTACTGGAGGGGGGGGTGCTTTTACTAAGAGAAGGCATAGATCCCTGCTTTGCAGGACACAGGATCAAAGCCTTCCCTACTGACAGAACGACAATCTGCCTTGTTTACATAGGCAGATCAACACTCTGACTGTGTACTGAACTAATGGCAGGTTCTGGCGGACATCGAGTCCGCGGTACCCGCAGCTGGGCTCCCACTGTGTGTGATCACAGCGGGAGCAAGCCGCCGGTGGCACGCGTGTGCACGCTTTACTGGAAGGGCCGGATCATGTATATATACGTGATCCAGCGCATAGGTGCCACCCTGTAGCAGTAAAACTGCTATGGGGCGGACCTGAAGTGGTTAAGCTAGTTCCTAACACTGCTCAGTGATTCAATAAAGCATTTTCATTTTTGGCATTATGGCCATAATAGAAAGTCTTACACCATATTCATGAAAGTATTTGCAAGTTTCTTGCCATGCAAACAATTCAGGTAGCTCTTATATGCAAAGCTTTTGCATTCAGGCACTATGGCTGTGACAAATTGGTTTGAAGTTCCTCTTATTCAGGTATTAAACCTGACAGCAGAGACAAGTAATAAAAATGCATGTATACTAAAATTACTATTCATTTTTAGCCTCATATCAATTTCCTTTATGAAATTTCTCCAGCTCTTTCTTTCTTTGAGACAGAGAAGACTATTGCAAACATCTGCTGCCCTCTATTGTGTCTATTTGTAAAGCTGCTTATCACAGAATTAATTATGTATAGTTATTCCTGTCTCTGGGTTGTTGGATTGAAAACTCCAGAAGGAGGAAGTAGAGAGAGAGGATCTGAGACTACTTGTCCATGAAAAAGCTGCTACTGAATCCAGGCCAGAAGCAGGAGTTATTAGGCAAGTACTCCTTTGTTTAAAGCGGTTGTCTACCCCCAAAAGTGTATGCTTTAGGAGATACTCCAATTGCAATGCTGCTGCCTACATCACGGCGCATAGGCCGGACTCTGCTGGAAAATCCGCCGGAAAAACTCGTGGCTCCGGCCACTCACAGCGCCGGAGCCGCGAACCCGGAAGAACCCACACAGCAAAGATGTCCGCTCCCTCTGCAGTGACCGGCCAGCCCTGCGGGAGCTTTGTTCTTAGGTGAGTATTTCGTAATGAGCTAGTATGCGGCGCATACTAGCTCATTATGTCGTTGCCTTACAGGTTTTTTTTTTGTGTATACAACCGCTTTAATAGTTCACGATTGTTGCCCATAGCCTCTGGGTATAAAAAATATCTAAAGACTGGTGACAGAAGTATATCTATTCACTTGTTGTCTTCTCACATACACTATACCAGAGAGCTAAGTCTTTAATACAGTGTCCATTTGTAGTGGTCAACTTGCTGGATGTTAGTAGGTGAACCTGTCTGGCCCAATAGAGTTTATAAACAGCTCCTGTTCTTTTAGTTAACCCTATCCCCTCTAGTCTGGGATTGTATAGCTAGTTTTAGCTCAGAGCTCAATAACCAGCATAGGCTAGAGCCAGGTTAGGCATCTGACGGCCTTTTCTGGTAGATAAAGGTCTTGTTGCATGACCAATTAGAAGTTACTAGGGACTAAGACGCAGAGTAGATATTTTGACTGAGTTCTAGTATTGCACCACATTTTTGCTGGTGAGAAGCTGCGTTTCAGGTCAGTTGGATAACAATTGGAGGATCTCCCCATCATGTACGCCACATTGCGATCATCCTCAGGGACCCCTGCAACTGGACTTTACTGCAACATTCATCTGGAGGTCCTTATCAATAACTATGTATACCCGAGTATATGTGCACAATTCCACCAGGACTTATGTTGGACCTTGTGCCGATATTACCTGTTTGTATGTACAGTATGTAATAAATAAAAAAAATGATTAACCTTAGGTGCCAATCACACAATTACCATCAGAGATGACTTACCATCAGAAGACTGATAAAATAAATGCAGACAATTGCAGCTGTGGACACCAAATGGACTGATGGACAACATAAAACAGAAAACCCAAAAGCGCTAAACAACCTGCAAACTCAACACTTCAAAATAAGATTAAGAGATGTAAAGTTGATATAATATACACCTGAAGATTTAATTAAAAATAGGATTTTTGCGTCATACTTACCTGTAAAATCCTTTTCTTTGAGTTCATCACGGGACACAGATTGAGGCTACTTACTTACTGGGTTATACTCCATCTCCAGGTGAATGGATACTGGTAGACCAGAGGTCTTTAAACAGGAAGTGATCCCCTATATAACCCTTCCCATACAGGAAGTACTTCAGTTTTGTAGCAAGCACTGAATCCCCAAAAAGGAGGGGCGGGACCTGTGTGTCCTGTAATGTACTCAAAGAAAAGGATTTCACAGGTAAGTATGAGGAAAAAATCATATTTTATTTCTCATACATCACAGGACACAGAGCAAGGCTATTATTGATTACTTACTGGGACGTCCCAGAGCAATAGCCTTGAGGGGAGGTAGACACCCTGCCAAACAATAGCCATCAGACCTTATATGGCAGCCTGCAGTATGCTGTGGCCGAAAGCCGAATCCTCGGCTGCTCGAACATCCACTTGCTAAAATTTTGTGAGCGTACAGTATGCACTGAAGACCAGGTAGCAGCCTTACAAATCTGACCCACAGATACCTGATGGTGAAAAGCCCAGTAGGTTCCTACACCCCTGGTAGAATGAGCTCTCACCCTGAAGGGAGGAGCTTTATGTTTCAGACCTTAGGCCTGAATGGCCAATTGACGGACCCAATGAGCAATGGAAGTCTTGTAAGCTGCCTGCCCTTTCTTGGGTCCTTCTGGTAAAACAATAAAGGAGTCTGCTCCTTGGATCTCCGCAGATCTAGACAAAAACTCTGACTGCTCGCACTACATCCAAAGAGTGCAGTCATCTCTCTTCCACTGAACGAGGCTGAGAGAAAAAGGAAGGCAAAACAATGTCCTGATTCAAATGAAGGGCCGACACCATCTTTGGCAAAAAAGATGCCAGGTCATAACACGACTCTGTCATGGTGAAAGATCAAATATGGTTCCCTGCATGAAATGCCGCCAAGTCCGAACCCTTCTAGCTGAGGTGATGGCCATCAGGAAGGCTAGCTTGCATGACAGCAAAACTAATGGAAGTTCCTTGATAGGCTCAAATGTTTTTTTTCTGTAACACAGTACCAGGTTTAAGTCCCAAGGACACATAGGTGACCTATTGGGGGAAAGCAAAGGAGTTACCCCCTGCATAAAGGTTTGGATCAGTGAATGGGAGGCTAAAGGCCTTTGGAAGAATACTGACAAGGACGAAATTTGACCCCTGATTGTACTGAAAGCCAATCTGATTTCCACAGCTGACTGTAGAAAAAAGAGAATTCTCCCAATCACGTATTTCCAAGGATGCCATTTTCTGGCTTCACACCAATCAATATAAGTCTTCCAGACCTTATAATAGATCTTCCTAGTGTTCGCTTTCCTGGCATTCACTAGGGTAGACACCACCGGTGCCAAGATGCCACAATCCTTCAGCACCCTGGCTTCAATAGCCATGCCGTCAAATTTGGAGGATGTAAATTAGGGTGGAATATAGGACCTTCAGACAGTAGATCGTGGTGGCGCGGATCCGTCCATGACCCATATATTGCCAATCTCACGATCTCTGGGAACCAGGGCCTTCTGGGCCAGGCTGGTGCCACCAGGATGACAGGAACCCCCTCTCTCTGAATCTTTCGTAACAAATGCGGAAGAAGAGGGATCAGGGAAGGGGGGGGGGGAGCATAAACCAGGGAGAACTGGCTCCATGGGACTACTAGAGAATCTGCTCCGATTTCCAATGGATCCCTTTGTTCGGGATGCTGTAGCTTGTTGTTGAACCTGGATGCCAATAGATCGACCTTGCTGGCAGATTTCCTGAAACACGTTCGGGTGTAGGGACTATTCCCCGGGCAGATCTGCTGGTGAGATAATCTGCCTTCCAGTTCTCTACCCCCGGGCTGTGGACCACCAATAGAACTGGCACATGTCTCTCTGCCCAGGTTAATATGTGGTTCATTTTAGAAAGTATTTAGGGTGCTGACCTATTTAGAATCAGCACAATCATAACATAAAAAATATCAATGGTTAGAGTAGAATCAATAAATCATAAATATTTAACATATACCATGTGTAAGAAGGTGATTAAATATCAAAAAAATGCGTTATAAAAAATATTAACAAAAATGAAATACAATAAAATAAAAGTGAAATATTACTAGTCCAATATGTGAATTATACACAATTAATAATACATTTATATTTATCAGAATAAATCATAAAGTCCGTTTTTTAAAAAGTGTTTCAGCAATGGGAAAAAAATTATATATATAAAGTCCAAAATCCCAAATTAATAAGTATAGATTCCATCACCAGTGCTTGAGGGATTGATGTCCCCAGACTATTCCACCTGCACAGTGAACCACCGACATAGAGCCACTCAATATGCGCTCACCAGAAATATCTAGCTCCCATGGGACCACACAGCAAGAAAGACATCTCTCCGTACTCCAATAGATTCAATGGACAATGAAGTCCTAATTCTCTGTGTGTAATTCCTCTGATCCACACACCCTATTGGGTGTTTTCCTCTAGGTTAACTTCAACCATAAAACCAAAGAAAGCCATAATAGTGTAAAATCGTTTAATGAGGAATCAAATATCCCTATGAAACCCGATAATAATTATGCTCACATTCAGTAGAATACACAAACGCCTTTCTCAAATTAAGAATGCAGTGGGAATATCTCCTGTATCTCACCCGTCCTGGCTCTGACCAAATCTGCGTCCTCCTCTGACTCCGTTCAAATAGCGTTCCAAGCCTCAGCTTCAATATATTTTGAACTTCCGTATATATACGATATGGCGCTCAACCAAAACTGTGCAAAACGACAAAACTGCCAAACATAAATAAAGTTACAGTGAATCATTAATAACAAATATAGCATAAGTGCAAAAGTGCAATGTGTATAAAGTGCAAAGAACACTTAGGGCTAAATGTTCAAAATGTTATAACCCAAGGCTGGAGAACTATTAAAAGTTCATACTGGTGCAAACGGACAAAAAATCTGAATTGGGAAGAAAAAATAATAGTCCATGTCTCAATGAGATTGCCAACATCAAAAGTTCATCAGAGGATTAAATACAGATGATACCAAACTGTGGGACAAGATTGGTTTGGAGATGTACCCTTAGATGGAATCCAACCCCTTATAAATGGAAGGCTTACCAGAGGTAAGATATATTTACGCCTAAATATATCCGGAGACACCGGACATCCAGGAGCAGGGGGCAAGCGTCACACTCTCCTCAGTCGACAACCCACATGGATGGTAGTTGGTCTTGCTTGTAAGACTGGCGATCCTGGAATAGTTCCACGTTTCCACGACCCGGTGTCACTCCGAATTCCAGTGTAGCCAATGGGGAGGATTTTGTCATCACCCGGGACTCACCAACCCAAGGTTTTCTGGAAGGATATAGATATAGGTTCACAAAAGGGAAGAAAAAAGCTCCAATAGTGTAAAAACCTCCTAGCAAGAGGTAAATTTATTGACATACAAAAACGCAGTTGCTGACCCCAAATTGCTGCGTTTTTGTATGTCAATTTTAATTATCTGTGTATTTGCCTGCTCATATATACATATGGTTTTATACCTGTTCCAATAAATTTACCTCTTGCTAGGAGGTTTTTACACTATTGGAGCTTTTTTCTCCCCTGTTTTGAACCTATATCTATATCTTTCCGGAACACCTTTGGTTGGTGAGTCCCGGGTGATGACAAAATCCCCCCGATTGGCTACATTGGAATTCGGAGTGACATTGGGTCGTGGAAACGTGGAACTATTCCAGGATCGCCAGTTACAAGCAAGCAAGACCAACTACCATCCATGTGGGTTGTCGCCTGAGGAGAGTGTGACCTTTGCCTCCTGCTCCTGGATGTCCGGTGTCTCCAGATATATTTAGGCGTAAATATATCTTACCTCTGGTAAGCCTTCCATTTATAAGGGGTTGGATTCCATCTAAGGGTACATCTCCAAACCAATCTTGTCCCACAGTTTGGTAT
>BLSH010527292.1:630734-652667 GCA_018402905.1 Glandirana rugosa
GGGGGTCAATGTCGTCTCAGGCGTGTCTCGGGGGAATATAGTCTCAGGCGTGTCTCGGGGAATGTAGTCTCAGGCGTGTCTCGGGGGAATGTAGTCTGGGGCTCTGTGCGGACTCTGATATAAGGGGGCTCTGTGCGGACTCTGCTGTAACTGGGGGCTTTGTGCGGACTCTGATGTAAGGGGGCTTTGTGCGGACTCTGATGTAAGGGGTCTCTGTGTGGACTCTGCTGTAACTGGGGGCTCTGTGCGGACTCTGATGTAAGGGTGCTCTGTGCGGACTCTGATGTAAGGGAACAGGTGGTAGGAGGAGGTGGAGATCTGCACAGTGAGCAGAGAGTAAAAGGGGGCACTATGATTACAGAGAAAAGGGGGACATGATTGCAGGGACACTGTAATCATTACAGTGCAGTCCCCTTTATATTACAGTGTAGAGGACCGACGCCACCCCGCGAATGCCTAATGACACCCTCTCCACCGGTCCCTGGAAAAATTGGCTGCTCAGTCTAAAATGCCCGGGCCTATTTTGTGTCCCAGTCCGGGCCTGAACCTGATTATATACTAAAAAAGCACTTTCCCATATATGGGTATCGTTCCTCAATCCACATTATTATTAGTCCCATATCCTAAAACAAGTTAAAAAATATATATTAAAAAATATAATTCCTTATCCCTGAATGCCATATCTAGTGATTTTTCGTATATAAACAAATACTACCCCCTGGTGGTGTGTTCGAATATTTCATCCCCGATCTTTTTATCATCCTCGTTCCTAATATTGAACATTGTATGTGCGTGTAATCGGCATACATGCGATCATTTCAAATGGGGGGTTTTACTCCTGGTAGTGATCAAGGAGTCCTAACTTCCTTAAGGAATGGGGATTCTTGTTAGTTTGGAACATTAGTATTTTAATCTTATTCATTATAATATTCCTCCCTATGATCCATATGTTATCCTATAGCTTATCCTATAGCTTATTAGGGATTTTTTGCATAGTATTATCCCTTTAAATTCAAGATCACTGTTTATTATGCCACCCAATGGTAATTTATTCAAGGCTTTCCAGGAAGTGTTTTTTTTTTTTTTATTATTATTAAAATTAGTAGTCGTCTAAAACATTTTTTTATATTTATCTCTAAGACATTCAAGTTATAAGAGACCCAATCAAAAGCAAATATTTCAGAAACCTTTTGCTAAAATGTATGATATCTCAAAAAAATGAGAATTAGGACTTCATTGTCCATTGAATCTATTGGAGTACGGAGAGATTTCTTTCTTGCTGTGTTGTCCCATGGGGGCTAGATATTTCTGGTGAGCGCATATTGAGTGGCTCTATGTCGGTGGTTCACTGTGCAGGTGGAATAGTCTGGGGACATCAATCCCTCAAGCACTGGTGGTGGAATCTATACTTATTAATTTGGGATTTTGGACTTTATATATATATAATTTTTTTCCCATTGCTGAAACACTTTTTAAAAAAACTGAATTTATGATTTATTCTGATAAATATACATGTATTATTAATTGTGTATAATTCACATATTGGACTAGTAATATTTCACTTTTATTTTGTTGTATTTCATTTTTGTTAATATTTTTTATAACACATTTTTTTTATATTTAATCATCTTCTTACACATGGTATACGTTATCTATTTATGATTTGTTGATTCTACTCTAACCATTGATATTTTTTATATATTTTATATATTTTTTATGTTATGATTGTGCGGATTCTAAATAGGTCAGCGCCCTAAATACTTTCTAAAATCACCATTTGTGTAGAGTTCTACTGTTAGGAGCAGCAACCAGAGATATATATTTGATTTGGTTTATATATATATGTGTGTGTGTTAGATACACGCATATACATACATATACCTCTTACGCACTGATATATTTGGGTATTTATACAATATTTTACTTTTTTTTTTTTCTTCACACACAGGTTATTTCTAATATTTTTATTTTTTTAGGTGGCGCATCTCTTCTATTGCTAATTTAATATGTGGTTCACCTCCTCCTGGTACCACCCTGGTGGTTGATATAGGTCACTGCAGTGGCATTGTCAGACTGAACCCTGATTTGGCAGCTCCACCATCCAGGACCGTAGGGCCAGACGTACTGCCTGTAACTCCAGGATGTAGATGGGCAGGCTCTGCTCTGCCCTTGACCGCCATTTAGGCTTGATAGGGAGGAGGTAAGTGAATAGTGCATCCGCAACTGCTGCTGGAGTGCTGACAGGGGATGGAGCCCGTCCTGGCTCCTGTAAAGGTTCAATAAAGGAAGGGTGATCATGATCCCCATGACTAAGCTCCTGGGACGGAGTGAAAAATGTTGGGGGCGTGGCCTGGTTGGAGTCCAGGCTGAGGTTGCTACTCCATTCATTGCAGTAGGATGCCATGGATGTGCGACTGTTAGGGGTCATCCTTCCTTTCTTGAACCATCTCCCCTGACCTGTGAGCCCCTCTAGGGTCGCTCCCCAGCCCGAGAGAATGGCATCTGTGGTCAGTACTCTCCAAGACACCAGGAGGAAAGATCTTCCCTTTTGCAGGTTCTGATCCTGCAACCACTAGCTTAGGCTTAAGCGTGCCTGGGGAGATAAGGACATGGGGTAAGACAGGACTTGGGCTCTCCTGTTCCAAGCCGACAAGTTGTTTTGTTGTACAGGCTTGGAATGGAATTGAGTGTAGGGAACTGCCTCGAAGGAAGACACCATCCTTCCCAGAAGACTCATACAGAGCCAAATGGAGGGTTGCCTGGTGCCCCTTACCTGATGCACCTGATCCTTCAGGGCACAGTTTTTTACGGGTGGCAGAAATACCTTTGCCTGGACCGTATCCATGATCAGACCTAGATACTTGAGACTTTGAGCTGGTCTCAAGGCTGACTTGTCAGTATCTATGACCCAGCCCAAGTTTTCTAAATACCGCACTGTACAGGCTACACTGTGTTCCAGGGCCTGTAGTGAGTGATCTCTGAGCAGGAGGTCATCCAAGTATCCAAGCACCAAGATCCCCTGGGCCCTTATAAGACCCAGTACAGGTGCAAGGATCTTTGTAAACACCTGAGGTGCTGTGGCAAACCCAAATGGCAGTGCCACAAACTGGAAATGACGTTCCTCTACTGCAAATCGCAGGAACCTCTAATGAGGCTGAAAGATAGGTACGTGTAAATACGCATCCTTGATATCGAAGGAGGCTAAAAAGTCTCCCATCTGGAGCGAGGCTATAACCGAGTGGACTGACTCCATTCTGAAGAATTGGATTAACAGATGTTGGTTCAGGGATCCTAGGTCCAAGATTGGCCTTATGTCCCCATTTGGTTTTAAAACCGTGAACAGGTTTGAATAAAAGCGTGTGCCTCTTTTGGACACTGGAACCTGTATGATCACCCCCTGATGCACTAACCGCTCTAGTGCTTGAAACAATAAGTTACTTTTTGGAGGATCCGCAGGAACGTTGGGTCTTAGGAACCTCTGAGGAGGAAACCTCCGTAATTCCAGCTTATAACCGCGGGACACTGTTGAGATGACCCACTCGTCCTGTACCACTGTTCTCCAAATGCCCGCAAATTGAAGTAGCCTTCCCCCCACCTGATAGAGTGGGGGTGTCCCCTCAAAAGGAGGGCTTGGTGCCGGGTTTAGAAGAGTTCTGGACCCAGGGTTTTTTCTGGCCCTTGCGCTGCAGCTTGCCCTTGTCTTTAGCACCCTGTTGGCGGCGGAACTGCCTTGGCGCTTAAATACCTGAGGTAAATGCCCGAGGTTTTAAATGAGGGAGGCCTGGTCCTTCTCTTTACAGGAAGTAAAAAACTCTTTCCTCCGAAAATCTTTTGGATGTATTTGTCTAGATCATCATCAAACAAACATTCCAAATGGAAGGGAAACCCTGCCAATAACTTCTTACAGGGAAGCTCGGCTGACCAGTTCTTAAGCCAAACAAGTCCGTGCATGTGTACAGACAGGAAAGCCAAATGTGAAACCTGCTGTATAGAATCCTTTAAGGCATCTACAGCAAAACACAGCGGTCGAGTAATATCTGCCCTGTTTTCAGCAAGATCATCCTCCTGGTTAGACCTGTCAGGCCGTCTGATTCCAATTGCTACAACAGCTGGCTGAATAGTAGAACTGGCGAAAGAAAAGGAAGCCTTTAATTAAGACTCCAGTTTCTTGTCAACAGCATCTTTCAAGACCTGTGCATTATCCACTGGACACGTTAAGTTCTTGTTTAAGGAAAAGACTGCTGCAGCTACGGCTGGCATGCTCCATTTCTTAACAAACTTTTAATTCCCCATTCATATAGCCATGGTGCAAAGCCATGAATATGGAACTGTTTATATATTGAGTTGTTTGAGCATACTACCAAACAGTGCCAATAAGAATAATATTTATGCAAAAAGACAATTATCATGGACACTGAATCATTTAAAATGATAGACTATGGAGTCTGGCAGGGCTGGGCAAAACCAGAAGCATGCATTTTGCCATCCCTCAAGGATGGTTCTCCGGTCAAGAAATCTCCGTTCTTACCCAGCCCCCTTTGAGCTCTTGATTGGCCTATCAATTGTCTAATTTTCTGCAGTCCATACCAGACACTGGACTTTACGTTAGACCTCTGACCGCCTTTGAGCATTTCTGCACAGGTGACAACTACGTGCCACATTTGTTGTCAGTCTTATATAAACAGTTTATTGCGCCTCTGGAAGGTTATATCCCGACATACATTCACCGGTGGGAGTTGGATTTACAAATCTCCTTTTCGAAACAGCAAATCAACAGGATCATCGCTCTTACTCATAAATCTTCCATTGCTAACCGTTTTCAGGAACAACGCAATAAAAAAATAAGATGAAGATGCATCCATAATAACATGTGAAAATATTGCACAGAGTCCAAAGATCACAAAGATCAAGGTGCACAAACAATCCTAGCAGGTCAGAGATGGAAGAAAAAATGATCAGCGAATCAGCAGAAGAATCATAAAACCATCACTGTTGTGTGCCCTTCACCACAGATATCACTCGCTTCGCTCACCTCCAGATAGTGACCCCTGAGCTAATAGGTGGTCTGCATCACTTTTACCCTCTAGCCCGGGTCAGGCTGCAATCACCGGGAGAAACAGATCCACTTCCGCTGCAACTCATCCACAGTAGGGAGATGTTCAGATATGTCATAAGGGGTGAATAGAAGAGACAGATCTAAGTGCTCACTGTGTAAAATCTTTCCAGTTTATTCAGTAAAGTGCATACTCACAAGCAAGCCCGGACTAGGACAAAAAATAGGCCTGGACATTTTAGACTGGGGGGGGGTTTACGGCATTCGCTCGGGTGGTCGGTGACTGGATATTCTGAGAAACATGCAAATCCAGCTAAGAGACAGCCTCAGACCAGCAAAGAGACATCGTAAGACCAGCAAAGAGACAGCCTCAGACCAGCAAAGGGACAGCCTCAGACCAGCAAAGGGACAGCCTCAGACCAGCAAAGGGACAGCCTCAGACCAGTAAAGGGACAGCCTCAGACCAGCAAAGAGACAGCTTCAGCCCAGCAGAGACAGCCCCAGACCAGCAGAGAAAGTCCCAGGCCAGCAGAGACAACCTCACAACAAAGAGACAGCCCCAGTCCAGTAGAGACAGCCCCAGACCAGCAGAGACAGCCCTATACCAGCAGAGACAGCCCCAGACCAGCAGAGAAAGTCCCAGACCAGCAGAGACAACCTCAAAAACAAAGAGACAGCCCCAGTCCAGTAGAGACAGCCCCAGTCCAGCAGAGACAGCCCCAGACAGCAGAGACAGCCCCAGACCAGCAGAGACAGCCCCATACCAGCAGAGACAGCCCCGGACCAGCAGAGACAGCCACGGACCAGCAGAGAAAGCCTCACAACAAAAAGACAGCCCCAGTCCAGCAGTGACAGCCCCAGACCAGCAGAGACAGCCCCAGACCAGCAGAGACAGCCACAGACCAGCAGAGACAGCCACAGACCAGCAGAGACAGCCCCATACCAGCAGAGACAGCCCCGAACCAGCAGTGACAGCCAAGGACCAGCAGAGAAAGCCTCACAACAAAAAGACAGCCCCAGTCCAGCAGTGACAGCCCCAGGCCAGCAGAGACAGCCCCAGGCCAGCAGAGACAGCCTCAGACTAGCAGAGACAGCTCCAGACTAGCAGAGACAGTCCCAGACCAGCAGATACAGCCTCACTCCAGCAGAGACAGCCCCAACCAGCAGAGACAGCCGCAGACCAGCAGAGACAGCTGCAGACCAGCAGAGACAGCCTAACAACAAAGAGACAGCCCCAATCCAGTAGAGACAGCCTCAATCCAGTAGAGACAGCCCCAGACCAGCAGAGACATCCTAATCCAGCAGACACAGCCTTAGACCAGTAAAGAGACAGCCCCAGTGCAGTAGAGACAGTCCCAGACCAGCAGAGACAGCCCCAGACCAGCAGAGACAACCTCAGTCCAGAAGAGACAGCCCCAGACCAGCAGAGACAGTCCCAGACCAGTAAAGAGACAGTCCCAGACCAGTAAAGAGACAGCCCCAGACCAGCAGAGACAGCCCCAGTCCAGCATAGACAGCCCCAGTCAGACCAGTAAAGAGACAGCCAAATCCACCCCCTTTACCCTCCACTACAGGGCGGGACTTTAGCTGTAACATACACTGGATCAATTGCATACACTCAGACCAGCAAAGAGACATCGTAAGACCAGCAAAGAGACAGCCTCAGACCAGCAAAGGGACAGCCTCAGACCAGCAAAGGGACAGCCTCAGACTAGCAAAGGGACAGCCTCAGACCAGCAAAGGGACAGCCTCAGACCAGCAAAGAGACAGCTTCAGCCCAGCAGAGACAGCCCCAGACAAGCAGAGAAAGTCCCAGGCCAGCAGAGACAACCTCACAACAAAGAGACAGCCCCAGTCCAGTAGAGACAGCCCCATACCAGCAGAGACAGCCCCATACCAGCAGAGACAGTCCCAGACCAGCAGAGAAAGTCCCAGACCAGCAGAGACAACCTCACAACAAAGAGACAGCCCCAGTCCAGTAGAGACAGCCCCAGTCCAGCAGAGACAGCCCCAGACAGCAGAGACAGCCCCAGACCAGCAGAGACAGCCCCATACCAGCAGAGACAGCCCCGGACCAGCAGAGACAGCCACGGACCAGCAGAGAAAGCCTCACAACAAAAAGACAGCCCCAGTCCAGCAGTGACAGCCCCAGGCCAGCAGAGACAGCCCCGGGCCAGCAGAGACAGCCCCAGACCAGCAGAGACAGTCCCAGACTAGCAGAGACGGTCCCAGACCAGCAGATACAGCCTCACTCCAGCAGAGACAGCCCCAGACCAGCAGAGACAGCCGTAGACCAGCAGAGACAGCTGCAGACCAGCAGAGACAGCCTAACAACAAAGAGACAGCCCCAATCCAGTAGAGACAGCCCAAATCCAGTAGAGACAGCCCCAGACCAGCAGAGACAGCCTAATCCAGCAGAGACAACCTCAGACCAGTAAAGAGACAGTCCCAGTGCAGTAGAGACAGTCCTAGACCAGTAGAGACAGCCCCAGACCAGCAGAGACAACTTCAGTCCAGAAGAGACAGCCCCAGACCAGCAGAGACAGTCCCAGACCAGTAAAGAGACAGTCCCAGACCAGTAAAGAGACAGTCCCAGACCAGCAGAGACAGCCCCAGTCAGACCAGTAAAGAGACAGCCAAATCCACCCCCTTTACCCTCCACTACAGGGCGGGACTTTAGCTGTAACATACACTGGATCAATTGCATACATTCACCTTCCTCCCTGTGCAGCTGTCACTGTGTGCCAGCCGGTATTTAACAGAGAGGCTGCCGTTGTAACCCGAGTGCAGGATATCTCCACCGGTCGGCTGTGAGGTGTCTGTCCCCTGCAGGTGCTTCCCATTGCACGGCTGCATAGTGGGAGGTGAGCAGCAGCTGCGGCCTGTATTATCCCTGTCTGGACCGCAGTCACCACTTATCTTTTGCTGTGCGGCCTGGTCTTCTTAGGATGTGCAGCCTGGAGGCCCCGGCCCACCGGGCAAATGCCCGGTGTGCCTTATGGCCAGTCCGGGCCTGCTCACAAGATCAGCAATGTAAAAAAGCAGGGTCTTAAACATAAGTGTCATTCGTTGTAAACATGCAGCACATGGGGCGTGGCCAAGAGCGGCATGTGATAAGCATTTCACAGAGCTTACGCACCTAATCCATCATTGTTCCTGTTCCCAGCCGAATACCCAAGCAGATTCAGCACTAAGGAAGCACACTACTTGCTACTCCAGCCTGGCATCCGCGGCTACACGATCCAGAGGCATGGTGACCCGAAAACAGTCGGAGGAAGCCAGGCCTCGCGGCCTTGTCCCAGTGCCTCCATACTGAGAAATCCAAAACTGTGAGTAAACCTCCTAAAACCCCCAAGGCAGATGGGAAGGAACCCCCACGAGACATACTATATTATGTGCAGAAACTGAATGGAGGAGCCAGTAAGGCCATAGAGACTCACCTGGAAGTGACCCGGCCATCTTCCAGACTGAGGTAATGGAGGGCCCTCTCTCCTCAGACACCTCTGCAGCCGCGCATAGCTCCGCTGCAGACTCTGAGGAGGAGTTGGAAGATACTGACATTGATCAACCCACACTAGCAGACATACTGCTTGCTGTGCAAAAATGCATGGCATCGGTGGACACCCTGAAAGAGAACTTTGGGGGCTTGAGGTAGGAGGTAGGCCTTATCAGACATGATTTGCAAAAGATTCGGGAGGGTACAACAGCGGTGGAGGGCCGCGTCAGTGAGGTGGAAGACAAAGTGGTCCCACTCATTAGGGAAGCACAGGCTACCATGCAGATTGCAAAGGCTAATGAGCTTAAAAATGAGGACATTGAGAACTGTTTGCGGAGGAATAATGTCCGAATTTTGGGGCTCCCTGAGAAGTTTGAGGGCAGGGACATCACAGAGTATGTGGAGAAATGGCTGCTGGAAGTATTTGGGAAGGAGGCTTTCACCCCCTTGTACTCCGTGGAGAGGGCGCACAGGGTCCCGCCGAGACCATTACCACCTGGAAACCCTCCACGCACAATGCTTGCCAGGCTCCTTAAGTACAAGGACAAGGAAATTATACTATGCCTAGCGAGAGAAAAGAGGAATACTTTACCCAAACGGGGCCCGGATCTCCTTTTATCCAGACTTCTCGGCCGAAGTCCAAAGGCGCAGGTCCCGGTTCACTAAAGTTAAGCGCCGCCTACATCGTCTGCAGGCCACTTATGTCATGCTATACCCCGCCAGGCTCCATATTTCGGTCCACGGTCAAGCTCATTTCTTTGATACAGCAGCAGAGCCCTCAGGGTGGCTGGATGCAAATGAACACCTGTTTCGTCACTCTGACCGCGGGGAGGCAGAGAGGGACTGATGAGTTTACAGCACAACGCATGGAGAGGTGAGAACCATACCTACCTTCAGTCATCTTCAATACCCTTATTGCCTCAATGGGAACTGTCCTACCCATGTTCAATGGAGTGCACCATGATCACTTTGTGGATTTAACTTTGCATTACTAAGTGATACACTACCTGGTTTAACAGCGGCTGCTGAAGAATTCCAGTAAATTACAAATTAAGCTCCAGTTTGAGCTTACGTGCCGAGTGCACAGTTTTTGTTGCTCTGCTTTTTTTTAAGTTACAAACATGCATGCTACCAGCTGAACTTGAGACATACACCTGATGGAAGTAGGAGCATGCATGCCTGTTACTGATTTTCACCCCTTTTCCTTTTTCCCTTTTTTTTGAGAACTATAGCAGTGCAGTACCAAAGGTTTAGATCCCAGCCATGTTGGAGGTGGGCATTATTACGCCCCCCTGGAACATACACCATGTCCAGAGTGCATAATGGAGCTAATACAACACTATCTGTACTATGCAGTTGTTTATTTGCTATGCCTTCTTATTGAGTCATGGCAGAAGTTCCTATTGTGTCATTGAACATTAGAGGGTTCCAAGACCCCCTCAAGTGCACCATGGTATCCACCTCCCTTAAAAAATATTTACCAGCAATTTGTATTCTCCAGGAATTACACTTGATCCCAGACACCCTGTGTTGTGTGAATTTCTCTTGGGTGGGCTGGGCATATCATTCCACCCATACCTCATACTCATGGGGGTGAGTGTTCTCATACATCGCTCCCTTGACTTTCAGGAGATCGACAAGGTGGTGGATGTCGATGGGCGTTACATTATTATACGTTGTCGACTATTTCAATTGCAATGTGTATTGGCTGCTGTGTATGTACCACCACCCTTTAACAATGAAGTGTTGGGCACCATTCTGACGTACCAGCTGAGCAGCCCTAATAGCAATTTAAATCTCCCAGTAGAAGAAATTGGGTATCTGAACCCATTGCTGGACAAACATCCCCCCCAATAGTGGGACATAAACTGCACAGGTCAGCATTATTGAAATTGGTGGAGGAGGTAGGCTGGGTGGAACCGTGGCATTGCCGAAACCCAAACCAAAAACAATTTTCCAGTTTTTCTAAAACACATCTGTCCCTCTCCAGGATAGACCTATGGTTGTGTGACCCCTAATACAGGATGTCCAATATGGAGTGTCGAGGAATATCTGACCACTCTCCCTTAATGGTGACCCTGACTGCTAGGCCATTATCCTCCCTGGCCAGAGCGTGATGGAAGCTCAATGCATACTCTTCCCTTCCCATGACAGAATAACTGCCCAGATAGATGTTTTTTGGCAGGCTCACGCCGATAGTCATAACCTTCTTGTCATCTGGGATGCTTTTAAAGCTTTCTTGAGAGGACTGTTCATTACAGAGGTCACGGCAATCAAAAAAGCCACAAATGCCCAAAAAGAACAGGCTGCACAGCTGGTGCTTCGTTTGGAGGCAATATTCATAGATGACCGACCGAATCCCACAGGGAGGCCTAGGTGGCTGCTCAAGAGGCCTTGGATCATATAGTCAAGTCAGGGGCTGAGAGGCTTGCTTTTTATGAGGAGGGGGAACAAACGGGAAGGATGCTGGCGAGACTGATACACTCTTATCAAACTTTACCCGGTATTGGGGCTCTACGCGCCAAAACAGGGGGAAAGTTAGTTAATACCACCGATCTTATTATAAAGGAACTGGTAGATTTTTACTCCACACTCTACCGCTCACAGCAAACCTACTCTCAAACTGAGCTGTGGGAGTTTCTGGGGGGATAGAGTTACCCTGCCTGTCTAAGGCACAAAAACAGCTGCTTTATGTCCCATTAACGATAGAGGAGTTGAATGCTGCAGCTGGTTCTTTCCCCAATCATAAAGCTCCAGGTGAGGATGGTCTTCCAATTGAGGTGTATAGACAGTATGGTGAGGTTATTTTGCCGCCTCTGCTTAAGGTATTCAATGCAGCCAGGGGGGAGAAATTCCTTCCAGAATCCATGACTAGGGCTAACATTGTTCTATTATTAAAACCAGGCAAGGACCCTCTCGATCCGGGCCTATAGGCCTATTTCCCTCCTCCAGACAGACGTTAAAATTTTAGCCAAAGTCCTAGCATTGAGATTCAATAGGGTCATCTCCTCTATTATTTATAATGACCAGACGGGTTTCATGCCCCAAAAATCAACCGTGATCAATCTGCGTAGGCTGTTTCTCAATCTGCAATCCCCGGCGGATAACGCTGGAGATAGGGCACTGCTGTCGTTGGACGCTCATGAAGCGTTCAGTAGCATCGAATGGCAATATGTTTGGGGGACCATGGAAAAATTTGGCTTCGGGGAAGTATTTATATCTTGGGTACAGATATAGAAAGACTGAAAGGCTTCATATCAAACTGTTGCTGCATGTTGGCGTCCATCTTCCTAAAGGGGTCCCTGGTGGGGGTTGTAAACAAACGGGAGAGAGATGTAGGTCCCTTTGAGGACGAGCAGTGGGAGGAAGCCTTACAGCCTGTTCACACATGCTCTCAGAGTGTCACCCAACGCTTATCGCTACTGTACATTTTACTGCGCGTGCATTATACGCCAGCTAAACTCCACACAATGGGGGTGCGAGGTAACCCTTTGTGTACTCGTTGCTCCAGGGATCATGGGGATTTGATCCACCTTGTTTGGAGATGTCCAAAACTGCACCGCTAATGGGCAGAAGTAATAAATACTATTAATCAGATATTCCAGGTGAACATAGCTATAGATCCTAAGACATATATACTAGGCATCCTAGTATATATCCCTATAGATGAAAAACCAAAGCAAGCCATTTGCAGGGCCCTATTCCAAGCTTGCAGGCTTATCCTTAGGCAGTTGAGCCTCCCACACTTAGGGAATGGATTGCTCAGATGGGGGATACCCTGCGATTATAAAAATACATCTTCCAGCATAGGGAGAGAACCCATAAATCTAACGACGTATGGGATTTTTGGTTGGGCACTCCAGGACTTACCCCAACTGATCTGATAATGGATAGACCGCTGATGTAAGACGATTATGCTGTTACCTTTTTTGGCTGGTTATGAAGTATGATAATTAGATCAGAATAATTACCCATTCAACGGTGGAATGGGGGGTGGTGAGTGCAGACTACATGGCAGCATGGGGGACCCTGAGATGCACTCTGGAATTGTATACCCTGTATGCTTACTGATGCTGGATGTGTACATGTCCTGCCGTTCTCTGTGTATTATGCTATGTTGTCTTTCAATAACATTTGTTCTGATTAAAAAAAAACAAACAAAAAAAAAACATCCAGCACATACTCGTTGCACAGCCGTAGGTGTTAGCCAGAGCGCAGCCTAGCACCCGTATGCATTACGTTGTCTCAATTTCCTCAGCGGCCCGACCTGCTGAGGAAGTTGAGACATGTGGTATATGTATATGAACTTGAGATATTGTAGATATCTTTCTTGTGCCAGCTGCATGCATATAGGGATTTATATCTGTGCTGATTGTTCCCAATTTCTGTTCAAGTTTTCAAGAACAGGGCTACAAGCTCCTATCTAGGTAGTATAGGGTCCCGATGCCGCTTAACAAATGTTACCCTCAAGTCTCCAAGCGTTGCTGGCACTGTAAGAAGGAGCCTGGCAATCTCTTATATATTTTCTGGCAGTGCCCTCTGCTTACCCAGTTCTGGACAGGGGTGAGGAACTTGATCAAACAATTGACATCTGTTGACCTTAGTGTGGACCCCCGGGGATATCTTCTATATCTAAACTCGGTGTCCCTACGCTGGTACAGAATGTCTTTGATAGTGCATTATCTGAATGCTGCCCGGGCATGTACCTCTGACTTATGGAAGCTTACTACCCCGCCGACTTTAAAATATTAGTTTTCCAAAATAGACAAAATTAGAATGCTGGAAAGTTTGACAGCGCCTCTTCGTGGAAGAGAGGATCAGTTTAGAGATAACTGGTTGCTATGGACAGCCTTTACTTGCTCATCTGAGTATACTAATGGTTTCTTTGTTTAGAATCAATAGAACCAACGCATGATGGTGCCCTGTGACCTTCAGTCACCCCCTTTGGGGGGGAGGGGGTGGATGGGTGTAGATAGAGTGGAGTCTTCCACCCCTCCCCCATTGGTTCTAATGTCCCCCCAACTCCATGTCCCGTCCCCCATTTTTTTTCTTTTTTCTCCCCTATTCGATCCTCTCTTCTATCATAACCCCCTCATACAAGGGGCGAGAGGCCCCTTTCTGTTTTTGGTACGTTAAGTACGTTTAACTTGAGATAATAATTCATTTTGTGACGTAGTCCATGTTTATTGTAAGGTTCTAGGGGGTACAACAACATCCATCAAGTGTGATACATTGATCCAGATGATCCGTGTTATTTCTGCTGTTTACTATTGGGCCTGTACAAGCCTGCCTGGTCTGTCATTTGTGTTCTGTTTGGAAAAACAAACACAAAAATGCGTTGTTCCTTTAATTTCATAATTTTAAATTGATACCTTTGGTATTTTTCTGTACGTACTCTAAAAAAAAATTGTATCTCTTATAGCATACTTCTCCATGCAAGTCATATGGGCACGCCGAAAATACAACATTTCTCCTCCAAATACATCAGGTCACCCGACGTTTGAACGTGTATTTCGAGCACAGTGAGTTAACATTGTTTTGTATGCATTATTTATGTGATTTAGCTGCAATTTTTTAAAATATAAAAATATAAATAATTTAGGTGACTATCTTTCATTATCCCATCCCCATCATTTTGCCTGAAACATTTTCTGTAAAATCTTAGAACACTGACCAGAGGCATAACTAGAACCTTCAGGGCCCCGGTGCAAAGAAACATGAAGGCCCCCCCTGACCACCCCCCCCCCCCCCGAGCCTGGGGCCTTTTCCACTGATCATCCCAGGGCCCTTTACTCTTGTGACGTGTGCCAACCTCAGATTGCTTTTTTTATTTATGGATCACAGAGTGCCCCCTTAGTATCTCTACAGTGCCCCCTTACATCCTCCTCCAGAGTGCCCCCTTAGTACCTCCAGAATGCACCCTTACTACTGTACTAATGGGGCACCCCCTACTGTACTAATGGGGCACTCTGGAGGATGTAAAGGAGCACCCTGGAGATGTAAAGATGCAAACTGGAGGCACTAAGGAGGCACTCTGAAGGTACTAAGGGGGCACTCTGGAGGATGCAAAGGGGGCACTCTGGAACTACTAAGAGATAGTACCTCCAAAGTGCCCCCTACAGAGAGCCGATGGCTGTCATTGATCCCTGATATGCGGACCAGCCTGTTCCCACCATGTCATTGCTAGGAGGAGGGAGCACACCACTCACCTCACAGCCACCCTATTCCCTCTTCCTGCCACAGCCCCTATGTTTGCCTGGTATGTTAAATTTGCCTGTGGATGGGGCGTGGTCTGAAGCTGCATGGAGTAGAGCACCAGAGCTCCGTTGAAATTCTGCTATCCCGTTTAGCCTGTCCTACTCACTTACAAACTACCTCATCGGGTACCTCTCTTCCGAGAGACATGTCCCCACCTCGAAAGACCACCGAAGCCCTTACCAAACCGGACAAGTTTCGGCACCTGCCAAGCTACATTAACCATTCAAATTGAGGAGGTGAAGGTAGATATATCACTTATTAAGCAGTATATCCACAAGCTTTGCGACCATGTATCGGAGGCTGAACACCGCCTAAGTCATGCCGAAGACGCCATACACCCACTGCAAGTCTCCACCGATCAAGCCTCTTGCCATATTACTCAGCTGCAGCAAAAGCAAGACGAACTCGAGAACCAAATGCGTCGCAACAACTTACGCTTTGTAGGCATCCCAGAGGGTGCGGAGGGAACTAAGGCTCTCAGGCTACCTTTTTGGAAAACTCCTGAGCGATGCATATGGCAGAGAGGCCTTCTCCCTGTCCTTTGTCATGGAACGCGCACACCACATGCCGACCAAACTACCACCAGCAGGCGCACCAGCACGAGTCTTCATAGCCAAGTTTTTGACCGGGATGCGATAATCCGTTTGTCACATGAGAAGGGTTATATCCCCTACTGCAACACCCAGATCATGGCATTCCAGGATTTTTCAGTGGAGGTACAATGACAACGCAACCGGTTTATGGAAATAAAGAGGCGCCTATAGAGAAAACATCTGAAAGACGCCATGTTGTTCCCAGCTTGACTTCACGTCACTGGAGAAGACCATGCACACTTCTTTGAGGACCCCAAGGCTGCCATGGCCTGGGCAGATGTAACGGTCCTGGTGGAAACGCACGTAACAGGCTCCATGCAGTGCGCACTCAAAAAGCCCTGGGTGGGATGGGCATTCCACGCCACCCACAATGCCTATTCTGGGGGGGGTCTCAGGCCTTATAGCTAAATCGGTCCACTTTGAGGTCCCACAAGGACGATATGTTTTCTTACTGGCATCCATCTCAGGCAACCCCTTGTTAATTGTACCTTGCTATGTGCCATCACCATTCAATACCAGCGTGTTACAGGCAGGCTTCTCCTTTATGGCCAAACAGCCATTTGGTTGGGTGATTTTAACATGGTCGCAAACCCGAGTTTAGACAGACAGGAAAGGGAACCATATACACAACAAGATGACAGCGAGACCAGGTTTAGTCGCTTACTTAAGGATATTTTGTTGTGTGATACATGAGGGCACTTGCACCCGACCCGCAAGGCTTACTCGTGCTTCTTGGCCACACATTCCACAATGTCCAGAATCAATTTTATATTTGTTACCCAACAACTTACCCCTAGACTCCAAACTGCTGGATACGGCCCCAGGTTGCTATCTGACCACGCTCCCTATTGGATTACCCTCACACCTTTCACTAAAGCCCCCATACTGAATTGGAAAATAAATCCCTTCTGGCTCTTTATCCTCCCCAATCTAGATAGCTTGGCAATAGACTGGAAATGCTTCTTTGAAGCCAATACTCCCTCTGCTTTTAAGTTAATAGTCTGGGAGACCTTCAAAAAGTATGCCCGTCTCTTACTGGCGGAACGCATTTCTAAATTCAAGAAATCGGGTGCATTGCATGTACAAGCAATTGAACAATTGACATCTCTTGAAAAACAATATTCTGCCTCACCCACTGTAGAAATACTAGGTAGAATACAACTTCAAACAAGAGTGATAGACCAACTCGCCTATGAAAAGACCAAATGTAAAATATTTTTCACTAAACAAAAAATCTTCGAACATGGCGAACGCCCCGGTAGACTGCAAGCCTATTTGGCTCACTTGGAGGAGCATCCTCCTGTGGTCATAACACTGAGCAAACCCACGGGGGACCTAGTCATAGACCCAGAGCAGATCACTGGCATGTTTGCAGAGTTCTCCTCACAGGTTTATACCTCAAAGGCTGTTTACCCTCCCCAGGATTTATGTGACTTGTTAGTTGGCCTCGCCTTTCCCACCTTAACTGCCTCACAAGTCGATCTGTTAGAAGCCCCTATTTCAGCCGATGATATTCAGTTAGCTATAGCTAGTTTTGCTAAGGCCAAGACCCCAGGTTCTGACGGCTTGCCCATTAAATTTAATGCCCACTTCGCTGAGGAATTGGTGCCAGACTGCTGGGTTTACATCATACTATTTTCGATGCAGGCATATTGTCAAAGTCTATGCGAGAAGCCATCATTGTCCTAATCCCAAAGCCAGGAAAGGACCCACTTCAACCCGAATCCTACATTTCCCTGTTACAAACAGATGTTATAATACTATCCAAAATTTTAGCCCTCCGCCTAAATAAAGTAATATCGTCCCTTATACACCCAGATCAAACTGTTTTTATACCGGCCAAGAACACTGCCTTTAAAGCGGAGTTCCACCCTAAAGTGGAACTTCCGCTGGTTGGATTCCTCCCCCCCTCAGGTGTCACATTTGGCACCTTTCGGGGGGGAGGGGGAAGAGGACACCTGTCTTTAGACAGGTGTCCTTTTCCACACTTCCGGGAGCTCTGGCCGGCGGACGCGGCCGCTGACGTCAGAAGCCCGGCTCCCTCCTCCCTGCTCGCTCTGCTACTGGCCGCCTGGCCAGTAGCAGAGCGCGGCAGAGCTTGCGCAATCGCAGTAAGGTGCCCGGCGTGAAGCTGTACTGCTTACACGTCCGGGTTCCCTTACCCGCGATGGAGGCGGCTGCACCCGTCCCCCGATCCGAAGATCGGCGGCGGGTGCCGACATCGCTGGACTCCAGGACAGGTAAGTGTCCTAATATTAAAAGTCAGCAGCTACTGTATGTGTAGCTGCTGACTTTTAATTTTTTTTTTAGCCCGGACCTCCGCTTTAACACTAGGCACCTATTTATGAACATCCAGGCCGCTCATGATAAGGTTGGCTCTAGGGTAATTGCTACCATGGACGCGGCTAAAACCTTTGATTCAGTGGAATGGCAATACTTATGGCAATGTTTACGTCACTTTGGCTTTGGCCCTAACTTTATTAAATGGCTTACAAGTCTATACAACAAACCCCAGGCCAAGGTCGTGGCCAACGGCTGGGTGTCCGCTAGCTCCTCCCTCTCTAGGGGGACAAGGCAAGGCTGCCCCATCTCGCCCCCCCATATGCACTCACGGTTGAGCCCCTAGCCATAGCGATCAGGGCTCACCCAAATATCCATGGCCTGCAGTCTGGCTCCCTGATGTAAAAGTTAGGACTATATGTGGATGATCCTCTACCTCTCAGATTCAGGTCACTCACCATGGACGCGGCTAAAACGTTGATTCAGTGGAATGGCAATACTTATGGCAATGTTTACGTCACTTTGGCTTTGGCCCTAACTTTATTAAATGGCTTACGAGTCTATACAACAAACCCCAGGCCAAGGTCGTGGCCAACGGCTGGGTCTCCGCTAGCTTCTCCCTCTCTAGGGGGACAAGGCAAGGCTGCCCCATCTCGCCCCCCCCCATATGCGCTCATGGTTGAGCCCCTATCCATAGCGATCAGGGCTCATCCAAATATCCATGGCCTGTAGTCTGGCTCCCTGATGTAAAAGTTAGGACTATATGTGGATGATCCTCTACCTCTCAGATTCAGGTCCCTCACTAACAACAGCACTAACTGACATTGAGCAATTTGGTAGGTTCTCGGGCCTTAAAATTAATTGGGACAAATCTCAAATTCTCCCACTAGATGTCTTTTGTCCTTCAGAAGAACAAGCTCTATTACCACTAGTTAGAGTAAGCTCCTTTAAACATCTGGGCATACAGGTAACAAGAACCCTCTCAAACTATATTCGCCTTAATATAGAGCCTCTAATTCCTCTGCTTAAAGCAAAAATCCAAACGTGGACAAGGCTTCCTCTGGGAGTCATGGGGAGGATAAGCCTTATCAAGATGGTTATGCTTCCAAAAGTGCTATATACAGTATTCTTTGGCATTCTCCTGTATATATCCCTCTGCGCTACTTCAAGATAATTGAGACGCTGCTGCGCTCCTTTGTTTGGGGGCCCAGCAGACGTAAACTACCATGGAGTGCCCTTAAGTCCCCTATATCTTTGGGTGGTCTAGCTGTACCTGGCTTTGGCCTATACTATTTGGCAGCACAGCGATCTCAATTCTTTCACATAGACAAACATGATCAGCAAAGGTACCTATTACTAGTCTGCCAATCCACTCAACGTCAGTTCCTGCATCCATTCTGTGATCTCCTGAGGGGCCTGTGTGGCTCCCTCATTGCCCCAGACCACTCGGGACTATTGTTCCAACACAAGCGAATGTGGGACCTGGCCTTGGCTAGGCTGGGCTGTTCTGGGCTACATAACAACCCCCCCTTATGGTTCAATGAACATCTATCTGAATTACTTCAAATCCCTGATCGTATATGTGATGCACCTGGGTAACCTCAAAACTTTTGACCAGTTGAAATTTGAGTTTGATCTCTCCAACTATATGTACTTTAGGTACCTTCAGCTGTGAAATGAACTATGGACACAATATAAGGGCACATACCCAAATTTCTCAACACTAGATGTTCTACTGATTATATGTGGCCAGGAGCATCGCAAATTAATGTCCATTCTGTATGAGATGTTACAGAAATCTGATGCTACTGTGTCCACATATGCTCTTAAATATAAATGTGATTCAGATGTGGGCGAGATAGAGGATGAGGCTTGGAGTGAGATACTAGAGGTGAGCACGAAGGTATCACCAAACTGTGTGATCGACTAACTTAGACGTTTATGCTGCATAGATCTTATCTCACACCAGAGCGTATAGCCAAGTTTGACTCCACTAGAAGTTCTGAGTGTCCAAAAATGTTTGGCTTCCAAGGGCACCTTTGGTCACCTAATCTGGCACTGTCCACATATTCGGGCTTCTGGGCCCAAGTAGTTCAGTTCTTACATGACCAGGTGGGTGTCCTGTTGACACTGGATCCCAAATAATGCATACTAGGGCATTTTCCGAGACTAATATGATCAAAAACACTCTTCATCTGGTGCATGAGACATTGTTTAGTGCCAGAAAGGTAATTGCAAGAGTTTGGATGCAAGATACACTCCCCACTCTAGCTGCATGGATATCCAAGGTCAACAACACTCTCCCATACAAGAAGGTAATTTATACAAATAGAGGCTGTCCGGGGAAATATAACAAGATATTGGACAAATGGTTGCAATCCACATCTACCTATAATGTGTAAGGGTAAGGCACTTTTCTAAGTCCCTGCTGGTTTCTAACATACCCACTATACTTAGACTGCAGGTGCTTTCTGTACAACCTATAAATGAATGTCTTTTGGTAGGGCTGATGCATACATCACTGATATACAGTTGCAAGAAAAAGTATGTGAACCCTTTGGAATGATATGAATTTCTGCACAAATTGGTCATAAAATGTGATCTGATCTTCATCTAAGTCACAACAATAGACAATCAGTCTGCTTAAACTAATAACACACAAAGAATTAAATGTTACCATGTTTTTTATTGAACACACCATGTAAACATTCACAGTGCAGGTGGAAAAAGTATGTGAACCTTTGGATTTAATAATTGGTTGAACCTCCTTTTGGCAGCAATAACTTCAACCAAATGTTTCCTGTAGTTGCAGATCAGACATGCACAACGGTCAGGAGTAATTCTTGACCATTCCTCTTTACAGAACTGTTTCAGTTCAGCAATATTCTTGGGATGTCTGGTGTGAATCGCTTTCCTGAGGTCATGCCACAGCATCTCAATCGGGTTGAGGTCAGGACTCTGACTGGGCCACTCCAGAAGGCGTATTTTCTTCCGTTTAAGCCATTCTGTTGTTGATTTACTTCTATGCTTTGGGTCGTTGTCCTGTTACAACACACATCTTCTGTTGAGCTTCAGCTGCTGGACAGATGGCCTTAAGTTCTCCTGCAAAATGTCTTGATAAACTTGGGAAATAATTTTTCCTTCGATGATAGCAATCCGTCCAGGCCCTGACGCAGCAAAGCAGCCCCAAACCATGATGCCCCCACCACCCTACTTCACAGTTGGGATGGGGTTTTGATGTTGGTGTGCTGTGCCTCTTTTTCTCCACATATAGTGTTGTGTATTTCTTCCAAACAACTCAACTTTGATTTCATCTGTCCACAGAATATTTTGCCAGTACTGCTGTGGAACATCCAGGTGCTCTTGTGCAAACTGTAAACATTTAGCAATGTTTTTTTTGGACAGCAGTTGCTTCCTTGTGGTATCCTCCCATGAAATCCATTCTTTAGACGTATAGTAGATTCGCTAACAGGGATGTTAGCATATGCCAGAGACTTTTGTAAGTCTTTAGCTGACACTCTAGGATTCTTCTTCACCTCATTGAGCAGTCTGTGCTGTGCTCTTGCAGTCATCTTTACAGGATGGCCACTCCTAGGGAGAGTAGCAGCAGTGCTGAACTTTCTCCATGTATAGACAATTTGTCTTACCGTGGACTGATGAACAGCAAGACTTTTGGAGATACTTTTATAACCCTTTCCAGCTTTATGCAAGTCAACAATTCTTAATCGTAGGTCTTCTGAGAGCTCTTTTGTGCGAGGCATCATTCACATCAGGCAATGCCTCTTGTGAAAAGCAAACCCAGAACTGGTGTGTGTTTTTTATAGGGCATGGTAGCTGTAACTAGAGTTGAGCGAACCTCTGGAAGTTCGGGTTCTGCTGGTCCGTCCGAACTTCAGGACAAAGTCCGGGTCCGGACGGAACCCGAACGATCGCACGGACAACGAACCCCATTGAAATCAATGGGGACCCGAACTTTTAGGCACAAAAATGGCTGTAACAAAGTCCTGGAAAGCCCTAGAGGGCTGCAAAAGGAAGTAAAATGGGGGTAAGGGTGGGGCAAGTGCCCTACAAAAAAATGGGGACAGGGAAATAACTTTAAATATTTAAAAAAAAATAAAAACATAAAAAAAGCAAAAATGGAGGTGAATGTGGATCATCTTCAAACTGTGTCTGAAAAGTATTAATTAACGGTAGAAGCCATATAACTGTTCTAAAATCATCTTCAAACTAGGGCAAGTGCCCTACAAATAAAT
>BLSH010527292.1:803541-821491 GCA_018402905.1 Glandirana rugosa
CCCCCCCCCCCCCCCCCCCCCCCCCCCCCCCCCCCCCCGTGCTGATAGAGACACTAAGAGACTGCTGCTGACGTGAGTGAAGGTGTTGATCCGTCGCCACTGCAGTCACACACTATGTATGGAGGGACTCCGGAGTGGCTGCATCATGGTTGATGGCTCTGACAGTAGACAGAGGGGGAGCAGAATCACCAGCGGCCCAGGTGCCCTAGGCGGTCGCCTAGTCCGTCTAGTGGTAGGGTCGGTCCTGCTCCCAAAGGTGTTTTAACGGGTTGAGTTCAGTCAGGACTCTGTGCAGGCCAGTCAAGTTCCCCCAGCCCAAACTCGCTCATCCATGTCTTTATGGGCCTTGCTTAGTGCACTGGTCCAATCATTTGATGGAGGGGCGATTATGGTGTGGGGTTGTTTTTCAGGGGTTGGGCTTGGCCCCTTTGTTCCAGTGAGGGGAACGCTTAAGGCATCAGCATACCAAGACATTTTGGACAATTTCATGCTCCCAACTTTCTGGGAATATAGTATATATAGTTTGTAAGTTCCTCTTCCAACATGACTGCGCACCAGTGCACAAGGCAAGGTCCATAAAGACATGGATGAGCGAGTTTGGGGTGGATGAACTTGTCTGGCCTGCACAGAGTCCTGACCTCAAACCGATAGGACACCTTTGGGATGAATTAGAGCGGAGACCGCGAGCCAGACCTTCTCGTCCACATCAGTGCCTGATGGCACAAATGCGTTTCTATTAGAATGGTCAAACATTCCCATAAATGGGAAATCCTAAACCTTGTGGGTAGCCTTCCCAGAAGAGTTGAAGCTGTTCTAGCTACAAAGGGTGGGCCAACTCAATATTGAATCCCAAAGACTAAGACTGGGATGCCATTAAAATTCATATGCGTGTAAAGGCAGGTATCCCAATACTTTTGGTAATACACTGTGTGCACAATTTTTAGACAAGTATTTTTGAGGAGTACTATTAATATTGAGCAATTACAATGCTCTTGGTCAATACAAAATATTAATAAACCTCAAACCTGAATATTTAAGAACGTAAAAGTGAGGTTTTGGCTTTCTTAGGAAAATATCTATGTGTGCACAATTATTGGGCAACTATTAGTGTGCATAATTGTTATGCAACTAAATGAAAAACAAATGGATTCCCATCTTACTTGTTTATTTTCAGCTGTTTCTTTCACACTTGTGCAACGTGATTTTACGGCGATATCGGATCAGTACGACTTTGGTCCGACTTTATTGCCACTTTGGCACAATGAAAACATATTGCAAAGTCGTACAGAAATTGCATCTATATTATTCAGGTGCAATTTGTATGCGACTTTGAGGGTTTAACATTGAAGTCTATGGACCTCAAGTTGCATCAACCAATAGAAGAAAGAAGCAGCACATCCAGATGATTTCCAGGTTTTATTCAGGTCAAGGGCACCACAAATACCAGCAAGCAGTCCGTAGACGCGTTTCACACACCAGTCGTGTGCTTAATCATATGATTTTAGCCACTCCTCTTTTCAATAACAGTCATAAGCCTTCCCATTCATGTAGTCTGTCAGTTTCTTGATCTCTTGACGATAAACTTTTTGTGCAACAGCAACCACAGCCTCCCAGACACTGTTCAGAGAGGTGTACTGTACTGTTTTCTTTCACTTTTTTTCTTTAAATCTCCCGTTTAAGAAGGGCCCACAAATTCTCAATAGGGTTTAGGTCAGGTGAGGAAGGGGGATATGTGATTATTCTTTCATCTTTAACCGGCTCCCGACCAGCTCGCATACATTTACTGCTGCAATGTGGCAGCGCCCCGCGTCAATAAACAGCGCTTGCGGCCACGGTGGTCCAATTCGCTAGGGGACCGTTCAATCTGCAGGAATAGACCAATGATTTTTGGTCTATACCTGCTGATGGGTCCTGGCAAATGGAATGCCTCCCCTGTCTGTGTAATGTAAACACAGACAGGGGAAGTGATGTCACTCTCCCTCTCGCCTTCCTTTTCCGTTCGAGAGAGGAGAGACATCTAAAACGTGAGTTGCACAACACTACACTAACACCAGTAAACATAGACACACCCCCCTTACCCCCCTAATAAAGTTTTTAACCCCTTGATTGCCCCGTCACCTGTGATCACTGTTTTAGTGTCACGGGTGACGCTAGCTAGATACAGCGGTGGCTGGTCAATAGGGGGCGCTTGGGCACCACCTCCCCGCTGGGAAAGAAGGAAAAAAAAGTCAGCCCAACCCCCTAAAGGAGGCGCCGGTATATTGATTTTTTTTTCTTTGGCTCCTCGCTGTCTGCTGACAGTAAGTAGTGAGCCTATTGGTCAGTCCAAAAGAAGCACACATACATACACTAAATGGCTGCCCTGAGCCAGTGACTGCCAGTGATGTCACGGTGAGGTGGGCGGGGGCCGGTCGAGAGCGGCTGACTCAAGGACGAGTAACCGTACTGCTCCCTGTGTACTGCTTACAATACCTGTGTACTGGCTCCCTGTGTACTGCTTAAAATACCTGTGTACTGGCTCCCTGTGTACTGCTTACATTACCTATGTACTGGCTCCCTGTGTACTGCCTACAATACCTGTGTACTGGCTCTCTGTGTACTGCCTACAATACCTCTGTACTGGCTCCCCATGTACTGCTTACAATACCTGTGTACTGGCTCCCTGTCTACTGCCTACAATACCTGTGTTTTGGCTCCCTGTGTACTGCCTACAATACCTGTGTACTGGCTCCCTGTGTGCTGATTACAATACCTGTGCACTGGCTCCCTGTGTACTGCTTACAATACCTGTGTACTGGCTCCCTGTGTAGTGGCTCCCTGTGTACTGCTTACAATACCTGTGTACTGGCTACCTGTGTACTGGCTCCCAGTGCACTGCCTACAAAACCTGTGTACTGACTCCCTGTGCACTGCCTACAATACCTGTGTACTGACTCCCTGTGCACTGCCTACAATACCTGTGTACTGACTCCCTGTGCACTGCCTATAATACCTGTGTACTGACTCCCTGTGTACTGCTTACAATACATGTGTACTGATTACAATACCTGTGTACTGGCTCCCTGTGTACTGCCTACAATACCTGTGTACTGGCTCCCTGTGTACTGCCTACAATACCTGTGTACTGGCTCCCTTGTACTGCTTACAATACCTATGTACTGGCTCCCTGTCTACTGGCTACAATACCTGTGTTTTGGCTCCCTGTGTCCTGGTTCCCTGTGTACTGCCTACAATACCTGTGTACTGGCTCCCTGTGTGCTGCTTACAATACCTGTGCACTGGCTCCCTGTGTACTGCTTACAATACCTGTGTACTGGCTCCCTGTGTACTGCTTACAATACCTGTGTACTGGCTCCCTGTGTACTGGCTCCCAGTGCACTGCCTACAAAACCTGTGTACTGACTCCCTGTGCACTGCCTACAATACCTGTGTACTGACTCCCTGTGCACTGCCTATAATACGTGTGTACTGACTACCTGTGTACTGCTTACAATACATGTGTACTGATTACAATACCTGTGTACTGGCTCCCTGTGTACTGCCTACAATACCTGTGTACTGGCTCCCTGTGTACTGCCTACAATACCTGTGTACTGGCTCCCTTGTACTGCTTACAATACCTATGTACTGGCTCCCTGTGTACTACCTACAATACCGGTGTACTGGCTCCCTGTGTACTGCTTTTTCTTCTTAGCAGGAATGTTATTATTATATGTTACTGTGTTTTATTAATCTTTAATTGGTTTTCAGGTACGTCAGCTGCAGCACTGATTTATGTATGGTGACAGCAACCGCGTTTACTCCCACCATACATAAAACAGCGACTCCAGCACTGTTGGAGGTGTTTCACCAGCACAGTTAAAAAAAGAGCATATATACCGGAGCATAGGGGCAGGGGTGGAAATTGGGGCGGATTGCCCCTATGCTCCAGTATATATTTTTAAAAAGGGGCTATGCCCAACATTAGAAGTGAGTGGATGAAGGGCGGTTTTCTAATGGTGGGCATACTCACTGATTTTTTTTTTATTTAACCCACAGGCTGCATGAAAAAAAGTACATTACAACATATGCCCAACAAGGACCAGCAACACATTAGTATGTTACTGTTCTTAGAGTGGTTATTTCGGAATGATGCCCGCAAGTATAGGTATCATCTAGGTATCATTCTGTTCAGCTGGCGGTTGGCTTTCACGCAAAAGCAATCCTAGCAGCTGATTAGCTGCTAGACTGCTTTTACAAGCAGTGGGAGGGAACACCCCCCTGCCGTCTTCCATGGTTTTCTCGGGCTCTACTGTCCCACCGGGGAACCCGAGAATGCAGCCGGTGGTTCCAACAGCTGATGATTGAGCTGATCGAAGACTAGAATGGCTCCAATCATCTCTATGGCCTAAGATACCAGAGGCTATGCGCACTTCATGACTTTGGTTTCGCCGGATATAAACAGCGCCATTGGGAATTGGGGAAGCATCTTATCACACCGATTTTGGTGTGGTCAGATGCTTTAAGGGCTGAGGAGAGATCTAGAGTCTAATAGACCCCAAATTAAAAAAAAAAAAAACATGGGACACTACCTATTTTTATCATAGAGGATATTTAAATTTCCCATGATAACAATAAAAATGATAGAAAAAAAAAATAAAGATGAAAGGGACAGTGTAAAAATAAAATAAAAAGCAAAATGAATAATTAAAAATTATGTGTCGTATGTGAACAGCAATTGCACCATGCATGCGAGGTATCACCGCGAACGTCAGATCGAGGGCAGTAATTCTAGCAGTAGAACTCCTCTGCAGATCTAAAGTGGTAACCTGTAAAGGCTTTTAAAGATGTATATAGTTTGTCGCCGCTGCGCGGGTATGCATTATTTTTAAAGCATGTTTGGTGTCTATGTACTCGGCATGAGATTAACATTTATATTTCACCAAGTATTTGGGCAATATAGTGTGTTTTTGTGCATTAAAATTCAAAAAAGTGTTTTTTTCCCCAAAAATGTAAAAATCACTGCGCAAATATTTTGTGAAAAAAAAAAATTGCAGCAACCACCATTTTAATCTGTAGGGCCTCTGCTTTAAAAAAATATATAATGTTTGGGGTTTCAAAGCAATTTTCTAGCAAAAAAAAGTATTTTTCATGTAAACAAAAAGTGTCAGAAAAGACTTGGTGGATGATGTGTGGCATAGGCTTCTAATGTTGGGCATAAAATGCCTGGACAGTTCAACCCCCCCCCAAATGACCATTTTGGAAAGTAGACACCCCAAGCTATTTGCTGAGAGGCATGTTGAGTCTATGGAATATTTTATTTTTTTGTCGCAAGTGATTGAAAAATTACAAAAAAAATTACACAAAGTTGTCACTGAAATTATATATTGCTCACACATGCCATGGTTATATGTAGAAATACACCCCAAAATACATTCTGCTGCTTCTCCTGAGTACGGTAATACCCCATGTGAGACCATACTAGGTTGCATGCCCTCAATATGGGGAGTATGGGTGCTTTGGGGCAGGGGGGCTCTGCACCCCCCACCCCAAAGCACCTTGTCCCCATGTTGATGAGGACAAGGGCCCGCTGCTTCTCCTGAGTACGGGGATACCCCATGTGTGAGACTTTTTGTGAGTCTATCTGCGTACGGGATCCAAGAAAACAATCACCGCCAGGATTTCTAAGGGTGAAAATTTATGCCTTCCCCCCACACTATCTATCACAGTTGTGGAGGCCATGAAATGCCCAGATAGCTAACCCCTTCCCCTCCAAAGGACCCCATTTTGGAAAGTAGACACCCCAAGCTATTTGCTGAGAGACATGTTGAGTCCATGGAATATTTTATATTTTGCCACAAGTTTCGGGGAAATTTATTTTTTTTTTTACTTTTTTCACAAAGTTGTCACTAAATCATATATTGCTCAAACATGCCATGGGTATATGTGAAATTACACCCCAAAATACATTCTGTTGCTTCTCCTGCGTATGGGGATACCACATGTGAGACCATACTAGGCCGCATGACCTCAACATGGGGAGTATGGGTGCTTTGGGGCAGGGGGGCTCTGCGCCCCCCACCCCAAAGCACCTTGTCCCCATGTTGATGAGGACAAGGGCCTCTTCCCGACAACCCTTTCCGGTGGTTGTCAGGGTCTGCAGGCATGGGAGCTTATCGGAATCTGGAAGCCCCCTTTAACAAGGGGGCCCCCAGATCCCAGCCCCCCACCCTATGTCAATGAGTATGGGGTGCATTGTACTCCTACCCATTCACCTGAAAATTAAGTGTAAAAAAACACACTACACAGGTTTTTAAAATCTTTTATTAAATCAGCTCCGGCGTCTTCTCCCCTCTCTGGCGTCTTGTGTCTTCTGCTCTTTTGCGGGGCCCTCTTTCTTCTGAGGGGTATTCTATCCTTTGCTCAATCTTCTGTCTTTTGCTCTTTTGCCACTCTCTTCTCCCTGGTTTTTCTTTCCATGTTGACACAACGCGATCTCCCGCAAGAATGGTATCTCCGTGCTGTGCAGCGACTTATATTGGCATGGGGTGGGGCCAGCCGCTGACGGCATTCGAAAGTCAAACCCTTTATGACATCACAGGGCCCCGCCCCATGTCAATATAATTCACTGCACAGCACGGAGACACCATTAGTGCGGGAGATTGCGTTGTGTCAACATGGAAAGATAAACAGAGGGAGAAGACAGTGGCAAAAGAGCAGAAGATTGAGCAGAAGATAGAAGACTCCTCAGAAGAAAGAAGGCCCTGCAAAAGAGCAGAAGAAACAAGACGCAGAGAGGGAGAAGAGCCGGAGAGGGGAGAAGACGCCGGAGCTGATTTAATAAAATATTTTAAAAACCTATGTAGTGTGTTTTTTTTACACTTCTTTTTCAGGTAAATGGATAGGGGTACAATGTACCCCATACTCATTCACATAGGGTGGGGGCCGGGATCTGGGGGCCCCTTGTTACAGGGGGCTTCCAGATTCCGATAAGCCCTCCCGCCCGCAGACCCCTACAACCACCGGCAATGGTTGTTGGGAAGAGGCCCTTGTCCTCATCAACATGGGGACAAGGTGCTTTGGGGTGGGGTTTTTTTGGGTGGGTGGCAAACAACCACACCCCAGGCAGCCGGTGGCACGGCACTTCCAACCCCCGGTGTCCTCTGATCGAGCGGCTTCCTCCACGCCTTCCACTGTGTGTCTCCTCTCTCCTCCTAGACGCTAAGCATCCAATAAGATTGCCTGATGCTTTGGCCAATTGGGAAACGGGTCTCATGACCCGCTTCCTGATTGGCGGGGAGGAGATTTAGTGTGAAAATAGCGAATATTTTTCGCTATCGTCACACAACTGGCCCACACTTTTTTGAAGCCTATTAGAGCCTGTGGCTCTAATCACATGCTTCAAAAATACACTCCTCCCCATTTCTAATCCATAGTCCAGTGCCCTGTATGTAGATCAGGGGGCATCTATGGGGGGGCGGCGCTGGGTTTCAGCCTTACTAACTTTGGCCATGTCAGTGATCAATGAATACCTTGTATTTCTGGGCATTCCTGGTAGGTTGCAGTTCTGGAATATGACAGAATTGGAGGCTAATTGGTTCCTAGTAGCTTCACGCTTGATTCTTCTCAAATCTTTGGCAGTTAATTTGCATCATTTTTTTTTCTAACACGTTTCTTGCAACCCCATTGACTATTTGCAACAAATCGTTTAATGGTTCTGTGATCACGCCCCAATATCTTAGCAATTTCAAGAGTGCTGCATCATTCTCAAAGACTTTTTACATTATTTGACTTTTTAAAGTCTGTTAAATCTCTTTTTTTGGCCCATTTTGCCTGAGGAAAAGAAGCTGCCTAATAATTATGCACACCTTGATATAGGGTGTTGATCTCCTCAGGCCGCACCCTGCCTCAATACACAAATTCACATCACCTGATATACATAAAGCGTAACTCCACTTTTGTTGAGAAAAAAACATTACCCTCTGGGTGATCATCTATGTAGATGTGATCATCTATGTTCATTGCAAGGATTATAACAAACTGTTGCATATTCCTACCCATTGTTATTCTGAAGAAATCACTGTTTGTTCCTCTGTGCCTCTGTTACTGAGTGGGTATAATGGGATTGGATTCATAATTATCAGTCAGTTGTGACAGCTGCAGGGCACTAATGAGGAAAACTGCTGGGCCTGCATCCATTTAGACGTGTTCCTATTGGAAGTGGCTCACCAAAAATGACATTTTTGTTGCAGTGGATGCCTGAAATCTGAATTGAATCTTAGGCAGACTTCTTGCATAATCAGTGAGCCAATCACACAAGCAGGAAGTGATGTTTCTGGGGAGTGGTTAATACACATTCTTTTTACAGAACAACTCCAGGTAACCATATTGCATTGCATTTATAGAAAATTACAGTGGCTGCAGATTGAAAAGGAAAGGTAATTTTTAATAACATTCAATTACAATATGACTTGTATCGGAATTGTACACACTATATTATTTTTCCTTTATTTGCTATTTTTTCCCCCACGAAAGTGGAGTTACCCTTTGAATCCAATAAGCATTCAAGTTTATACAGCTTGGAGTTGGACAATATGCATAAAAATGATGATTTGGTCAAAATACTCACTTGCCTAATAATTGTGCACACAGTGTATAGTTTATGTGTATGTTTATAGAGTAATTAGACTGATGGTAACTGTTGATGTGTATGTGACTAATAAACCAGGTTGGATTTAGTACCGTTTACAATCAAGGTGTGCACGCACACCTGAGCTTATCGTTTTCAGGCGGAAAGTCCCACAATTTTGCACAGGTCAAAAGGTCACCAATTTAAAAAGCAGAAAAACGCCTGTAATCTGCCTAAAAAGAAGCTCATGTACTTTTTTGAGCTTCAGGCATTTTGCTTCAGGCGACGGAACACTCAGATGTCAACAGGGACCATTTAAATCAGTGGTTCTCAGAGTTCCTAGTGGCGTGACCCCTTGATAAAATTTCCCAAGGTGTGGAGACCCCACCTCAGAAGCACGGCGCGCCGGAACTTTTAACCGTTTTAAGCCCTTGTGGGGGGTTAAAAACGTTGTGCTCCCGCCTGCATAGCGGCGTCATAGTGCCGCTATAACAGCGGAAAAGCGCAGCTGAAAGTAGCGATGCTTTACCGCCCCAGTGTGAAAATAGCCTTTGTGACACCATATATGTTTTTATTAGTACACTAGAATGACTGCGCTAACCTATGTGTAAAATATTATAATTCCTATACTTCTGTTAACATCAACAATCAATCAATATATTGTGAATAAATAAGCCGAACATGATGTGACTGTGCAAGAAAAAAAATATTATGGAACAAAACATATCATTTTTATATAAGCGTCCCAGTTGGTTCCTCAAAAGTGTTTTTTCCATGCCAATGCTAGTTATACAAAGTGTATAGCACTCAAACACCCATGATGGTCCACCACCTTCTGAATTATTCACTCATCAGGATGCAGTATAAGGGCTGATCAGAACATGCATTTCAATCATTTGTATTGGTTACTCAGTAACCAGTACAAATGACTGAAAGACCCATGTTCTGATCAGGCCTTATACTGTATTCTGGTAAGTGCACAATTCAGAAAGTGGGGGCACATCACGGGTGTTTGGGTGATCTAGCACTGGCATGGAGTACAATAACTGTATGCCCACTTTTGAGGAACACATTTGGAAGGTTATATATAAATAAATTATGCTTTGTCCCTTAGTCCAGTCAGTGTCTGACTTACCTGTTACTCTGTGTTTCATCAGAATCTGTGACCCATCAAGTTTGAAAATGGAAGTTCCGTCGCTGCCATCTTGGTACACTCGTCCGCATTAAGGATACAGTTAGAAGTCAGAGTACAGGGTGTAGCAAGATGGCGGCGGCCAAACGTCACTTTCGTGTAGTCTCTCCTTTCCCGGAAGGGACGTACTGCTCGACAAGACAGACCCGACATACTATGGAGTTGGGTCTGTCTCTAGATTGCAGCAAGACGTGCAGCGTCGCGACCCCCTAGAAATCAGCAATCGACCCCACAGGGGGTCGCGACCCACGTGTTGAGAACTGCTGATTTAAATGAATGGGATTTTGCTTGTTGAGCGTTTTGTAACTTTTGAGATGAGCATTTTATGAGCTGAAAACGCTCAGGTGTGAATAGTCCCTAAATAAAATAGTTTGGTCAGCAAATAAAACATTTGTTTGAAGCTTCACATGAATATAAATTGTAAAGATGAAGTGTTACAAAACTATTTATGCAAGGTGAAAGAGAAATAAAATATGGAAAATATCTGTATAAAGTGTAACAAAAGTAAATTATCAAGATTTATATAATGTGTGACTTAAAATGTGCAAAATATGAACATAAGGAGTTATGAAAATAAAGTGTTACTAAACTGCTTATAAAAGGTGAGACATAAGGATAAGAAACTGAAAGGGTGCAATCATAGAAAAAGTGAGAAAAGCTACTAAAAAGAGAATGAGCAAAACATGTACAGATTACATTCATATTTCTGCATGAGGGGTGAATGATGTGAATTGTGTTTTATAATGTCCAACATTTATGGTGTCTTACCAGGTTACATCAGGTGAACTAATGCATACAGTCGATCATAAGTTTACATACCTTGGCAGAATTTATGATTTCTTGGCCAATTCTAGTTGGTCTACATGACCGTGGTTTGGTTTCAACAGAACCCCTCATTTTCCACTTCTTGATTAGAGTTTGAACACTGCTGATTGGCATTCTCAATTCCTTGGATATCTTTTTATATCCCTTTCCTGTTTTAGTCAGTTCAACTACCTTTTCCCCGCAGATCCTTTGACAATTATTTTGCTTTCTCCATGACTCAGAATCCAGAAATGTCAGTGTAGCACTGGATGAAAGATGCAAGGATCTGTCAGGAGTCCAGAAACTCATTGACCTTTTATACACACGCACTAATTACAAGCAAACAGATCACAGGTAAGGATGGTTACCTTTAATAGCCATTCAAACCCTTTTGTGTCAACTTGTGTGCATGTTATCAGGCCAAAATCACCATGGTATGTAAACTTTTGATCAGGGTCATTTGGGTGGTTTCTGTTGTCATTATGATTTAAAAAGAGTAAACACAGTTGATTGATAATAAATGGCTTCAGCCAAACACTAACCATGAGTGAAAGAAAAGTTTTTGCGTTATCATTCATATTCTCTTTAAAATGGCCAAGAAATCATAAATTCTGCCAGGGTATATAAACGTATGAGCACAACTGTAGCATACTAATAAATACAATAAGTAGGGTTGTGCCGATACCGAGTATTTACACGCGTACTCGTGAAAATGCTCAGATAACCGAAACCAATTCCTTTGCGGTGCGATTTGAGCCCATATAAAATGAATGGTCTCAAATTGCACTGCAAAGAGTCGCATGGAATTTGAACAGGAATAAGGTGCGATTTCTGTCCAAATCGCATGCAGTTCCACCCACCGCTCCTGTGTGCACCTAGAAGAAGAGATAGCAGGTGTGTGTCCACCTCCGTCCTGGCTGTAACTGACCGCTGTTAGGTACTCCAGGGTGGGAGTGCTGGGGAGCTTCCATGGGTGGGCTGAAGAGATTCCGGTTGGGGTGTGAGCTGGGTGCCGTGGACCGTGTGTTGAGGGTCCTCAGGCTGGTAAAAGATGGACCTAGGACGTAACCTTATTGCATGTCAGAGAAGAGGGGGGACTATTACACCTGGTGGGTCACCTGTATGTACACTCCAGGCACCGACCATTCTGCCTCGGCGACTCCTGGCACTTCACATGGAGCATAGCTTCCTTCCCTCCGGGGTGAGCGGAGCCTAGCCCAACCTCTCTGCATCATAAACTCCTTATGGCACCCCCATCTCCATCCAGTAACCCTTTACTCTCCATCACCCATCTCTATCCATTAACCCATTACTGCCCATCACCCCGTCTCCATCCGGCAACCCCTTACTGCACATTTCCATACATTAACCCCTTAATGCACCCACCCCATCACCATCCAGTAACCCGTTACTGCCCATCACCTCATCTCTATACATTAACCCCTTACTGCACCCACACCATCTCCATCCAGTAACCCCCTACTGCCCATCGCCCCATCTCTATACAGTAACCTCTTACTGCACCCCCCCATCTCTGTGCATCATTAACCCATATTGTACCTCCCCATCTCCATATACCAGTGACCCCTTACTTCACACCCCTCCCCAATCACCATACATTGACTCCTTACTTCACACACCTCCTCCCCCCATTGCCATACATTGACCCGTTACTGCACCCCCTCATCTCTATGCATCATTAACCTGTTATTGTACTTCCCTATCTCCATATGCATCATTAACCCCTTACCTCACCCCATTCCCCAATCTCCATGTGTCATTGACCTGTTCTGTGCGGTGAGAGTTGAGCCCATACAAAATTAATAGCCTCAAATTGCACTGCAAAGAATCGCATGTGATTTGAACAGGAATGCAGTGCGATTCCTGTTCACATCATATGCAGTTCCCTGCACCACATCAGTGTGAACCTAGGCTCAAGTAATAATTTTTCATTGGTCTAAAAAACTGTTACATGACACTAAAAATAGGTATTGGTAATTGGTATCAGTAAGTACGTGAGAAAAAGTATCGGTACTCGGTCTTAAAAAACTGGTATTGGTGTATCCCTAACAATGAGTGAGTATTTTATAGTTTACGTATGGTTAGCTATATTGGCCGCTTTAGCCATATGTAGTTATGGCTTGCATGCATATACATCCAGGTTGCAGTTTGTCCCACTTCTCTTCAGATGCCAGTTAACCACTGAGAGTGTATATTGTGCAGTTGCGACCTGTCCATTAGGGGCGCACGGGCACCACCCCCCATCCATGCGTCCAGCCCCCTGATCTACACGCTAACCATACACGCATGGGTTCCAATCGGGGATTTTTCTTTTTTGAAGCACATCATTAGAGCCAGAGGCTCTAATAGGTCTCAAAAAAGGGTGGGCTCGGGGCACAGAGTGGGGTAGTGGATGGATTGTTTGCTGCCGCCTCCTCCTCAGTAAAAAGCCACCGACCGCCACTGATATTGTCTACTAATAACTGCCTGGCAAATATCAGCCCTTTGTGACTGGGTTCTTCTTCTAGGCTCCTGATGACATCAATTCTGGCAAAACATAGTGAAGCATGTTGACGTATTTCCGGTTTCTATGAGCACTGATGTAATTTCCGGTCTCGCTGGAACATACGCCGAGTGCATTTGTGGTCATTGATGCCCGTTTTTATCTAGAACGCTGTAAGTTTTCTACTTTTTTGTGCAAGTAAGGCCTTTTAACAGTACTTCACTATGTACGGCTCTCTCTTTTATCCAGTTTGGTGGATCGTTTATTGTGAACCCTGAGCAGGAATTATAGGAGCTCCATACGTTACCCCACACAAGAAACAAGCGTGTTTGACCCCTAGACTGCAAAGCTGAGGGTCCATTCTCTCTGGTGAGTGGGGATATAAGAGGGGAGTTTGGCACTCTTCTCAGCATGCTGTATTAAGCACTTCAGCACTTTATCTACAGTTTGGAACATGGAACACCTTTTAAAGAGGACAGTTACTTATTCATAGATTGTAGATGTCATAAATGTTTTTGATATATACTGTTTGCAATCACTTTGTGGACAATTATTGGCATTAGCACTTTTTAATTTCTTGAAATTATATATTTGTCACCAGCACTTTATATTTTGCACTTTGTTATATATTGCAAGCACTGTAGTATTTCATTCAGGTCTACACATGCTTCCTTAATATAAATTCCACATGGTGCCTTATACCACGTGAACTTGTTACTTTACCTAGTCCAGCCATAAAGCCATACTCCAGTCTCAATTAACCCGCCCCTTTTCCATGTATACATTTACTCCCAATACCCCTTTTTAGCTCAAAAAGTTACTGTCACATGCCCTCCTACAGCCAAAACACAGAAGAAAGAACTATGGCCTCACTGGGTGAGGGTTCATGTCATATTCACATATCATCTCTAGAGACTTGATGTCAATCAAGAGGATGGTTGTGACTGGAATGCCACAATATTCAGTGGCTAGCAGCCATAGCTTGAGGAGATGTCCCTAGCAAGTACTGTAATTGCACTAAATTTAAAAGATAAAACTGTGGTATATTAATAAATAGCATATAGCATGTGTCTATAGATATTATTTATTTAAAACGCAAATGGCTTACACTTAGTGTTTTTACTAAGTAATTTATTTAAAGACCAACACTATTTTTATTTTTTTTAGCTGCCCAGCCATTATTAAAGTATAAATAGCAGCTCTGGCTGCAATACTTACCTCTTCCCTTGCATTGACCCCTCAAGTAAGTGCGTTTTACCACTAGCTGTCACCAGTATTGGGAGAGTGAAATGAAGGAATACCCATCAAAACACACATTAACACATCACGTTGCACTTAAAAATGCAGTGTCACTTGTTTATTACCTCATGTTGTAATGCAATTTGTATAATATGTTACGCCTTGTAATGTACTGACATGCACCAAGGTGTGTCTCCTATTTGTGTGGATGTGTTTCCATTGATTTCAACAGAAAATGCCTTAAGCAAAACTTGTAAAGTATGACTACGGGGGTATAGCTACAAAACAGAACAAATTTATCCTTAACAGAAAAAAAAAATATCTACTGTACAACAACCTAATTACCACAATCATTTTGGGCAGGCCTTGAGCTATGGGCCATTATGGTGGTACTGCTATGATTGAATGTTAGGGCAATGGAGAAGTTTGCTTTAAGGGTGGGTTAATATTACATATTAGATTTAGGGATTAGGCTGAAGGAAAAATGTAGTTTTAGTGATATATTTAGGAATTTAATTATCTTAAAGGTTAAGATAAAGGCAAAGCTGAAAGAAGAACTCCAGGAATGTCAAGGCCACAAAATAATAAAATAGGAGTGGCCCCATGGGATTGTCATCCCTGACACCCATTTGTTTTATAAATAAATTTTACTCTTAATAGAAGGCTATGATGATTGTTAAGTACATATCTCTCTATGGCAGCTTTGCTGGTTCCTTCTGTTTTGTGTTTCAGGTGACAAGCTGCCTCCGGTTGCGAGGAAGATTTACCTCAGCTGCTGAGCACTGGATTGGTGACAAATCCTTTGGCGGGAAACATCTAGCCAATGAGTGTAACCTTTTACTTCTATCCTCTCCTGTCACTGGGCGGAGTCAGCATTTACCTCAGGTCTGTCAGCTGGACTCACCTTTGCACTCTCCTCAGCCTTCCGGCTGGATCTTTTGTCCTGCTCTCAGCCCAGACTGAATATTATACTTCATGAACTACTTCAAAGGACTAATTCCCCTGGAGGAAGGCTCGCCTCAGCTATTTAATTTATTAATTTTTACCCCCCCCCCCCCTCAGTTTTCACTGGTGACAACTGTATCATCACTTACATCTGTTGGCCCTGTGCCTGTATTGTACCTCACATTCCTGAAGGGCCAGGGCTACCCTGTTTATTGATGGTAATAGGTTATCTGAGTTCAATCAGGGAACTTTTCATCCACCTGTAGGCAGACCTGGACCTGCAGCAAGACCATAGAAGCATCACAACACTACTGGGACCAGAAGACGAGGCCCGCTGACTGGAAGCGTCAGTGCACAGGCCGACAGGACAGGAGCTACTGTGAAAGAATATGCGGGACGAGGCGGACCTACTCTTCTTCAGATGCCACAGCACCACTGTTCCTCCCACCATGAGGCAATGGGTCTGAAGCTGCTACCATGGGCCGACAGTGCGATCAACACCTCTCCAACAGGATCCTCATCATCATCAGAGGCTAGGGGTGAGTGAAGGCTCTGAGGGGTGGGAATGTACACAGATTTCACTCTGTATTGTCTGCTTCAGTCTCCTCTGTGTCTGTGTCTTCCCTGCTCAGTGTGCTCTGTCACCCTTTAGCCACCCCTTCCTGTTCACTCTCCTCTCTCTAGAACTTTCATTTAGATTTCATTTATCACACTTATGACCTGTGAAATGTCTTCATTTGCTGCAGTTATAGCAGGTACTGTGCTAGAATGGTTTGTGCTCCTGTTCAGTCTACAGCATGTCAGGATTATTCGGGTAGATTGTGTGCTTATAGGTGTGCCTAACAGGCTGATCAGTCACTTTATCATCATTGGCTTTTATGAGGGTTTTATTTACTTCCTTTACAGAAATTAGGCTGTTTAAGGCTTGTCAGTTTTAAATCCGTGAATGAGTTGCCCAATATTGTGTTTTATACATATTTTTTCCCACTTTGTTTTATTAGGAAAAGTTAAAGAGCAGTGCACATACAGTACACAATGTGTCACAGAACATGACATGTAGGCATGATAGTGTTTTTCAAAAGAAATTTATGAAGACAGGATCCCGTCTCATATAGTTCCTCCATTTGTTTATTTAGGTTATCACCTCTAGCTGGGATTCCTGAGGAAACCCAAGGAATTAATCATATGTCAGTTCCTAAGGGTTCTTGGTCTTTATTGATCTAATTGTTGATAGCCTATTCTCATTGATATACATAAATATACAGTATATCAAACTCTTTTTGTCATTAGATCATTTGGTTAGATGTCCTGACCAAATCTGACGTTGAATCTTTCTGTTTATTCTCTGCTTTTGGTCAGGAATTTGTAACTCCCTGGTCATTCTCTTCTTACTTCATCTCAAATGTATTTCTTGATAAGCAGCATGAAGTTTCAATAGTGAAGCATTGGAAGGCTTTTGGTGTGGCAACATGATCCCCTCTGAGGCTCAGTCACAAAGGTCTGTATTGCTCCTCTTTCTCTCAGTTCAGTACAGGAATTGAGAATATTTTCTTTTAGTAAATCACAGTGCATTTCTACTACAGTGCTGCAGAATTCTGCTTTGCAAAACACTGTTGCCTGGTAGGAAGTTTGTTCTCAAAGCCAGAGTCCAGTGAGCATGGGGAAAATGATCCCCTGGACTTCCAGTTTGATGATTAATGCAACATATCATGTCTCTTTGACTGCTGCATCACAGATCTGCCTTGCCCCACATTTATTTCCTGGGTGCTGTTAGAGTTTGCCAGGTTGGAGTTTTAGACTCCTACAAAAGACATGGAATCTTTTCAGAACCACCTTATCAGAAACTAGCATACTGTCTATGTGATTCAGTTGTCCTTGGGCTGTTGGTGCTTGTATCAGGCATTATACCTATGAGCAGATTTTTACTAATGGCCTCGGTGCTTCTCATCTCAGGCCTTAAATTCCCTTATTTGCATGTTGGTTTTGTTAGAAGGTAAAAGAGTATCTACTGGCGCAAATTTATTTCAACTTAAAATGTTAGCTCTGTGTGGCATGTGAGGATTTGTTTTAGATGAGCATTTTCCAGATGTCTACAGATGTAACAGAATCTATTGCATGTGATCACTTCCAGTCTGGCAAATAGCATTCAGCGTTTTGACCAGAATATTGTATTTACACGGTATCCCTAAGAATATTGTTCACTTGGGCTCTTCCCTGTTGTTGTGGCTGTGGTACTTTAGAGCAAGCAGTTCAGCTGCCAATGCCTCGTATTGATGAATGTTAGAATAGCGTTTTTATGCAATTGCTTGTCTAAGATATATGGCTCTTCCTGGTCTTCATTTTATATTTAGGTTAAAGTACAGACATTTTCAGGATGGCAAAACATTTATTAGCAGATGCTTTGTTTTGCTATGTTTCCAGTGTTTCAGAACACCGGTTACTCCAGAGGTAAGAAAAGACCTACAATGTCCTTAAAACCAGTTGCAGTCATATCCAATTTAATATTCCATTCCCTTGCTGAAACAACCTGCATTATCTATGCCACTGGTTGCTTCTTCGAGGGCTCTACAGAACTCTTTTTGCCTTTATATGACATGTATCAACGTGGTGGTTGCCACACTCTTTCACTGTTAGTAGGAGTTTGAGACACAATGACTGT
>BLSH010527292.1:822878-835064 GCA_018402905.1 Glandirana rugosa
ACACACAATAAGGGAGTAATAGGGTAAATGTGCCTCGTCTATTTTCCAATTAAAGTTCACACGATAAACGTAAACCTTAGACAACGCCAGTTGTGAGTTATACTCTAGGTTTCTCGACAGTGATAGTCACTTCGTTCGGTAGTAATCCGACTTTTTTGTTTTGTTTAGGTAGTCTCTCTATCGTTTTTGTAATCCACACCGGTCTTGTTGACAAACCTTGTAGGAATTTTTTTTTCTTGCGTGGCCACTCGAGTCGTTGTGGTTTTCTGGGCCTTCTGGTGCCTTTTGTTGACACCACCTACTGGCCTCTTAAGAAAGGGACCGCTTCTCTGTATTCACTCTGGTGAAGTCTTCTCTTGATTGTTGACTTTGACACACATACACTTACCTCCTGGAGAGTGTTCTTGATCTGGCCAACTGTTGTGAAGGGTGTTTTCTTCGCCAGGGAAAGAATTCTCCGGTCATCCACCACAGTTGTTTTCCGTGGTCTTCCGGGTCTTTTGGTGTTGCTGAGCTCACCGGTGCGTTCTTTTTTTTTAAGGATGTTCCAAACAGTTGTTCTGGCCACACCTAATGTTTTTGCTATCTCTCTGATGGATTTGTTTTGTTTTTTCAGCCTAATGATGGCTTGCTTCACTGATAGTGACAGCTCTTTGGATCTCATATTGAGTGTTGACCGCAACAGATTCCAAATGCAAATAGCACACTTGAAATTAACCTTTTATCTGCTCCGTGTAAATGGGATAATGAGGGAATAACACACACCTGGCCATGGAACAGCTGAGCAGCCAATTGTCCCATTACTTTTGGTCCATTAAAAAGTGGGAGGTACATATACAAACTGTTGTAATTCCTATACCGTTCACCTGATTTGGATGTAAATACTCTCAAATTAAAGCTGAAAGTCTGCAGTTAAAGCACATCTTGTTCGTTTCATTTCAAATCCATTGTGGTGGTGTATAGAGCCAAAAAGATTAGAATTGTGTTGATGTCCCAATATTTATGGACATGACTGTGTGGTTTTCTAGGCCTGGGCTTCAGTTCATGGTACAGTTACCATAAAATGTGAATTGATTGATATGATTTACTGTATACTCATTATTAGTGACTTCATTTTTCTCTATTGTGAACTGGAGAGTTTCATCAGAGGTCTAGCAGTGTTTGGCATATTGCCCAATCCCCTCTTTGGGACCAAATTCCTCTGTCCCTCATGCAGCTTCAGTTGTCACTCGTTTTGGTCCGATGTGTACATCTCTATACAAAATGTACTATTTTACTGCCAAAAGTGTTATGCTGAACTAAACTATTTATCCAGCCTCTATATTACTGCATTTTTTATTTTGAAATGCCATTAAAAAGGAAAAGCAGAGGTAAGAAAAAAGAACTTGTGTTGTTTTTCCAATCATTTTCTGCACATTGGATCATTGAGGCCCCTGTAACCGGGGGTATGTCCCTTGCTACTTACTGTGTAAAAGGGTGTCCCTTTTTATAACTTAAAAAATTTGGGAGGTATGTTTTTGGTACATTTTCTCAGTCATTGGTAAGGGCACTTTCAATGCTGGATTGTAAAGGGTGATTGTTTAGGCCGCAGTGGTGGGGTGGGGCCAGGTTGGTAACCTTGCTTTTGGGTAATGTTGTCCACTTTGTGGGTGGACAGTGGTTGGTAAACTGTTATTTGGTTGATATAAGATATTGCTGCTTGAGTCTTAGTGACTAAGCATATTGGTCTGTTAATGGTTAACAGCGATTCTGTTTGGTATTAAAGGTTAAAGTTCATTTCATAATTAAAATAGATTTAAACCCAATAAAGGGGCAGCGGCCTAAACTTTTCCACAATCCTTGTGTGTTTATTTTATATTTTAGGTATGTTCTTATGGTATGATGGGTGTTAATGGGGTGTGCAATCCCATGATATTATTTTATACTCTTACTTTGTACCAACTTAAACAAATTATCCTGATGTCACATCTGTGTGGCTGAGGGTGAATCTATCATTTAATGTTGTAACTTATGCTACATACAGGAAGCAACATCCTCTTCCGGCAGGCAGTGTTAGTTTTGACATCAAATTTCGATTTAATTTTAGTTATAGGGCTTTTTCACACATACGGACCATTCAAGTCCGCCTGTCAGTTTTTCAGGCGGACCTGAATGAATGCTCCACTAACCTCTATGGATTGACGGATGTCAGCGGTGACATGTCCGCTGACATCCGATCCGCTAAATACATCCGATCCCCATAGAGGAGAGCGGGGGCTCCGACAGATCCGTCTCTGCACAGTGAGCGGGGGCTCTGACAGATCCGTCTCTGCACAGTGAGCGGAGACGGACCTGTCATCCGCCGCCTCAGCAGGGATCAATGGATCGATACCCACTGAGCAAGCGGAGCCCGTCAAAATGGACGAGCATGTGAGAAAGAGCCCATAGTCTTTTGACTATAATGTCATTTTAGTTTTAGTCATATTTTAGTCATCTGAATTGTTTTAGTCGTATTTTAGTTGACTAAAATCTCCAGTATATTTTAGTTGACTAAAATATAATGGGTTTAGTTACATTTTAATATATATAATTTAACCAGTTGCCAACCAGCTGCCGCAGTTGTACAGAGGCAGTTTGGCTCGGCTGCGCAAACGACCGCCGTACGTTGGTCGCGCATGAGCGATTTGTGGGGGAGCGTGTGCCCCCTCCATGAGCGTGCCCACGGGTCGGGCGGACTCGATGTCCGCCAGCGACCCGCGATCCCTTGTTACAGAGGCTTAACGGAGATCTACCAGTGTAAACATGGCATATCTCCGTTATGTCAGGGGACATATGACAGATCTACTGTTCCCAGTAATCGGGAACAGATAGATCTGTCATGCCCTGGCCAGCCCAGCCCCCACACAGTTAGAACACACTGAGGGAACACAGTTAATCCCTTGACCGCCCTCTACAGTTTAACCCCTTCCCTGCCAGTGACATTTATACAGTAATCAGTGGCTATTTAAAGCTCTGATCGCTGTACAAATGTCATTGGTCCCAAAAAAGTGTCCGAACTGTCCTCCGCAATGTCGCAGTCCCAATAAAAATTGCTGATCGCCGCCATTACTAGTAAAAAAAAAAAAATTATAAAAATGTCATAAATCTATTCCTATAGTTTGTAGACGCGATAACTTTTGCGAAACCCAATCAATATAAGCATATTGCCTTTTTTGTAAACAAAAATATGTAGAATAATACAAATCAGCCTAAACTGAGGAAGAAAGAAGAAGAAATTTTTTTTTTTTTGGGGATATGTATTATAGAAAAAAGTAAAAAAAATATATTTTTTTTTTCATTGTTGCTCTTTTTTTGTTTATAGCTCAAAAAATAAAAACTGCAGAGGTGATGAAATACCACCAAAAGAAAGCTCTATTTCTGTGGAAAAAAGGACGTCTTTGGGTACAGCGTTGCACGTGCAATTGTCAGTCAAAGTGACGCAGTGCCGAATCGCAAAAAGTGCTCTGGTCAGGAAGGGGGTAAATCCTTCTGGGGCTGAAGTGGTTAATCACTTACAGACCATGTCATGTACTTTTACTGCTGCAAGTTGGCAGCATAGCATGAATCGCTGTCTATAAACAGTGATCCACGCACGCACAACTAGGGGGCTGCCGCACGGTCCCTGAGCGGGGCCGTGGATCGCTGGCGGACATCAAATCTGCCCGACCCGCAGGCACGCTTGTTAGAGAAGAAAAGCGGGGATCTGCCGATGTAAACACAGCGGTTCCCCGCTGTCAGGTGGCATGACAGAGATCTACTGATCCCTGTACTCTGGATCAGTTAGATCTCTTATGCCCCTGGCAGCCCAGCCCCTACACAGTTAGAACACGCCTAGGGAACAGAGTTAACCCCTTGAATGCCCCCTGCAGGTTAACCCCTTCCCTGCCAATGACATTTATATAGTAATCAGTGGCTATTTACATTTCTGATCGCTGTATAAATGTCAATGGTCCCAAAAAAGTGTCAAAAATGTCTGACAGGTCCACCGCAATATCGCAGTCCCGATAAAAATCACAGATTGCCGCCATTACTGGTAAGAAAAAAAAAAGTAAAAACACCGTAAATGAATTCTCATGGTTTGCAAGCGCGGCAAATTTTGCGCAAACCAATCAATAAACGCTGATTGCGATTTTTTTTAACCACAAATATGTAGAAGTATATACATCGGCCAAAACTGATGAATACATTTTTTTTTAGGTTTTTATTCTTTGGACATTTATTATAGCCAAAAGTAAAAAATATTGTTTTTTTTCAAAATTGTCGCTCTTTTTTTGTTTATAGCAATGATCAGAAGTGACACAGAGGTGATCAAAAACCACCAAAAGAAAGCTCTATTTGTGGGAAAAAAAGGACGCCAGTATCGTTTGGGTACAACGTCGCACGACCGCGCAATTGTCAGTTAAAGTGACGCAGTGCTGAGTCCCAAAAAGTGCTCTGGTCCTAATGTGGGAAATCCTTTCGGGGCTGAAGTGGTTAAAGGGCAACTCCCCTTTCGTGGGAAAAAAAAAATAGCAAATAAAGAAAAAATAATATAGTGCATATAATTGCGACGCTGATCATATTGTAATTGAATGTCATTAAAAATTACCTTTCCTTTTCAATCTGCAGCTCTGTAATTTTATGAGAATGCATTGCAATATGGCCACCTGGAGTTGTTCTGTACACAGGATGCGTACTGACCACTCCCCAGAAACATAATTTCCTGCTTGTGTAATTGGCTCACCAGTTTCCCCAAAATTCTGCCTAAGATAGAAGTCAGATTTCAGGCATCCCATGCAACAAAAATGTCATTTTTGGAGAGATACTTTCAATAGGAACACGTCTAAAGGGATGCAGGCCTGGCAGATTTCCTCATTAGTGCTCTGCAGATGCACACCTGACCTCCCATTAGACTCACTCAGAACAGAGGCACAGAGAAACACAGAGGGATTTCTTCAGAATAACAAAAGGTAGGAATCTGCAACAAAGTTTGTTATAATCCTTGCAATGTACAGAGATCACCCAGAGGGGAATGTTTTTTTTCTCAACAAAAGTGGAGTTCTGCTTTAAGCATTTCTTTAGAATTGTCAAACTACTTATATACTGCTGGAGTAAAAATCTAATAACATGTTTATTATTTCTGGTATTAAGGTCTGAACACGCACTACAGACACAGATTTAGCCGTTGCAATATATAACGTCTTTATAAATAAAACCAAGTTTCATAAACAAAATTATTGCTTTTTGACAAGCAGAAGTACAACTTGAAAATATAAAAAAAACACAAAAACTGTAAACTCTTTTGGCCGTAATGCCATTGTACATATTACCTGAATATATTACCAACATTAAATATTAAAAAAGAAAAAATAAGAATAAGATTTTTCTTATTTTTTTTCCTTTTAGCAGCTTAGTAGATGCCCCCTACATATGCTTATGTGGTAATGCAGTGTTCATTTTGATGCCAAATTTCAATTTAGTTTTAGTCATAGTCATCTCAATTGTGTTAGTTTTAGTCGACAGATTTAACACTGCCAGCAGGTGCTCTCATGACTTTAGATTTGTGTACTTAATAAACAGCATCTCTTTCTCCTGCAGAACCTCAGAGGTTCTCAAACTGGGCAGCTGGATATGCTTAGCACTGAGAGATGGGGGTGTCTATAGCAAATATTAACTAGACTGTTTGCACATTTTAGATTTTCTTAACAGTGCTTACCAAGTATTTCCTGGTATGGCTTGCATAATGGCATACATTTATCTCAAACAACCCTAATAGCACAGAAATTATTTTCAAACAATCCTTTACATTTTAAACTACAATAATTAATCAGATATGTTTTGTTTTGTTAGACCGATGAATAATTTATTTGATTTACCAAGTAGAGGAACAGTCTGAGGCACATGTTACACAGGTTGAGAAGCTCTAACCTACTGTATATCAATCAGTAACCAGTAAGCTTCAATTTCAATGAAATTTTAAGTTAGCAATGAGCTGCTATATACACTTGGCCAGAACCAACGCTTTGCACAAGCTTTATAAGCTTTATGATGAGTCATCAACATAAACATGTGCGGGGATTACTGTAGGTTCTACTTGTCATTTTTATTAAAACAAACACACGTGCAAAAAGAAGTAAAGAAAATCTCAGTTTTTCTTTACTCAGCTTTCATAGAATATTGTATTTTGTGTCTAAAACTGCTACACAACACAAGTCTATGGCAGGCTGATGGACAGGCTGTCCATTGAAGTGAATGTACGAGCAAGGTGAAGATACCAAACTGAAAATATCAGGCAAAACCTAGGGGAGTGGGTTGGTAGAAAAGAATAAGCACACTTATGCTTTAGGGTCCATCTTGAAATTTGTGTGTGTGTGTGTTAATATAGGTTTTTTGAGCAATGCCACCCATTGGGGAAAACTAACAAATGCTTCTAAACATAGGAGATGAGGCAGGTCTTGTCCCTAAGTAAAAATAGGGGTTCAAGCCCCTTTATAATTAGGAGTGATCCATTCTCAGCTTTTATGCTGCGTCTGTGACTGACAGTACAACTGCAGGGACTCCGGATTCCTCTTCCCACCCCTGGCCAGCTAAGATCCAGAGGGAGGACTGTGCAGGCTCTGTTCGTATGAGTGGAGAAAGGGATGGTGAGCTGTCTGCTGACAACTCACATCCCATAAGCCATTTCCAACCTGCAGTATTTTTCTATATTGAAAGTTGATGCATTCTCTTTGTTCATTTGGTGAAGTCCCCGGTCCTTATGGCACTTTCTATTTCACTCTGAAATCAAAACTGGTGTGGGTGGTGAAGATAGACCCGAAACAGGTCTATCTGCTTAGCTAATGTGGCACACACCACAAACATTTGTTAAATCCTTGGATTATCTTAAAGCGTATTTCTACCTTTGCAGTCAAATTTGAGAAAACCTCACTGTATATGTTATACTGTATGACCTTTCACGCAGCAGAACTAAAAAAATATTTGTAATAATAAAAAACTTTCAGTTCTGTGTAATCTGTCCCAATAGAAAGGCTAAAAACAGGCTGAGGCCGAAACCAGTTCTCATTAAGACAATGGAGAAACCAAGCTTCTAAACATTTAACCTATTCTTATGCTGGATATACACGTACCGAAAATTGTCTGGTTCACCAGGAACGTGTGTACTCTAATGAGCAGCTTGTCGAAGAGTAATGCTGGAAAACCAGCATTCAATCAGTGAAAAGAAAGAAAAAATACTGTGCTCCTGATACAAGAAATACCACATGCAACAAAAATGGCACGTATAACATTTGCTGTCACACCAATCAACAAATTGTGTAAAATATACTCAGTAATAAAGTGCAGCGCTCAAATAATATAAAGTGCTAAATATAACAATCCATTATAGATGGTTAGTAAATAAATATACTTTTGAATATAATCTAAAGTGTCCTGTGCTCTAATAACAAACATATCAACTTGATTGTAGATATATACATAAAAATGTCCAGTGCTCATGGAATCCTCCGAAGAAGATATTCTGTGACCATCACCAATCACGATGTGAGAATCCACCACCTTATGTAAAATGAACTTACCAGATATTGGCAAGGAATGCGTAAAAGTGACAGTAGTTGTTGACGTCCCACAATATGGAGCTTTGGATCCTCTGAAAGACCTCCACCTCCTCGGACACCATCCCAACAACCGGTATTAGAATCTCCACCAATTAATAGGAATAATAGGATATCCCAAGCAGTAAAACTCCAGGTATGTCTGTCAGCCATAAAAAGAAAAGAGGTCTCCATAGTATAAAACCACACGCGTTTAATAAAAAATTAAAACTGTATCGCAACGACCTGGAGGACCGTAATCCGACGCATTTCGTCTCATACAACTTCTTCTGGGGTGTTCACCAGGATTGCGTGGACTCTAACGAGCAGCTTGTCGAACAGTAATGCTGGAAAGCCAGCATTCAATCAGTGCTTGCTGCCAATGGTTGCCGTGCTGATCTGTGTATTCTTACCAGGAAATCCCTGCATCCACATTGTGTTAATGCAGGGATTTGTGAAGTTTTTTTCAATCAACCTGCTGGCTTAATGAAAAAAAGCTTAACATGTATATTCATTCAAATCTAGCTTACAAGTCACAACTGATGACATGAGATCTTACAGTACAGACAAAGTTAATTATGACAAACACTGCTCCCCAACCCCTCATAAGCAAAGAAAATGAGTAGGATTTTTCAGTGCTGGAGATGTAGTTGCCTATAGAGAACAACTATAAAAGGGAAGCTGCCATTTTTTTTCTGATATGCTATGTTTATGGGGACATGTAACAAATATAAAGTGTTATTCCAATTTGACTGCAAAAGTGGAAATACACTTAAAGTAGGCAATTCCCATTTGAATGGGCCACTAATGTACCTCAGTGCATCTGTTTATTGTGGTGTGTTGAAAGACAGTTGCGCTTGCAAAGAACACAAGAACACACACTGCTGGTTAATGGCTGGTGCAGTAAAGTATTGAAATGAGGTTTTACCATACATAACCGCAAAGTGCATAGAGACAGCCTGGATGTTCCCAGGCCAATAAGCTACAGGCACACATATGAACTGTTGTTCCTGTGTGAATCCCTCTATTCTGCATTCCTATGCAGAATAGGGCAAAAAGAAGAAAAAAAAATGTCAGTTTTAAAGCTTCAATTCTTGTGATTTTCAAGGGGGACACACATTTTGTGATAGTATCATCTGTGGGGTTTCATACTAGGACGTTGGTTACACACAGCGATTCCAGCAGTAACTTATTTTAAAACATCCTGTTTTTAGTTACAACAGAATTCTTTACTTTCAGCCTTTTAAAATACTAACCTTATCTTTAAATACTAAATTCCTTTTGTTTAATGTATTTCTTTAAGTGAGGTTTGCAAAACATGCCTTAAAGACATTATTTTTTTTTTTTTGCACAACTGTAATGAATGCACCCAGATTAATAAAAAAATGTGCATTTTTTAAATGTTTGCATCGAAAGCCTGCAGAGCACTGCAATCATGATCAGTGCTTTGTGGGTACAATGCACAGGCTCCTGCATTAAATATTCAAAGAAAGAACCCTTGACAAATAAGGTACTTGAATACTGTAGATCCAATAAATGTGACTACGTTTTGTCTATTGTATATACAAAAAAATATAAAAATTAAAAACAGCAGTATCTATTGTTTCAAATATTGATAGTATAAACCTCAACCCTTCATACTACAACGAAATTGTCAGTATCTTAACTCTAAATCCGGACAGATTAAATTATTGCACATAATATGTCTTCATATATATTGATAAAGGCTTTATCTTAACCACTTGCCGACCATTGTACGTATATAAGCGGTGACAGCGTGGCTCTGTCCCGCAAATCGATGCTTACAGTCGTCATTTTAGTTTAACTCGTGCATGCCGCACGCTCCCTGAGCGGGGCCGTGGGTCGGGCGGACTCAATGTCTGCCAGCAGCTCATGATGCCTTGTGACAGAAATATGGGAAAGAATATAAATCGGCCAAAACCGATGGATAAATTAGTTTTTTTATATTTTTTTTTGGATTTGTATTTTAGCAAAGAGTAAGAAATATTGTTTTTCTAGCAAAATTGTTGCTCTTTTTTTGTTTAATAGCGATAACAAAAAATGACGCAGAGGTGATCAAATACCACCAAAAGAAAGCTCTATTTATGGGAAAAAAAAGAACGTAAATTTTGTTTGGGTACAACATCCCACGACCGCGCAATTTTAAGTTAAAGAGATGCAGTGCCGAATCGCAAAAAGTGCTCTGGTCTTAACATGGGAAATCCTTCCGGGCCTGAAGTGGTTAAATGAAGAATCAATGATCAATTCACAGCCTACCAGTAATATTGATGATTAACAATATTCAATGCACAGCTCACTAAGGGCTGGTTCACACCATAAAAATGCACTCCAGATCTGGTTCGGATACATTTCTGCATGCGCATTTTTAATGCGCTTCAGTGCATTTTTGATGCGTTTTCGGATGCATTCCAGGTGGGTTTTTTTTCTTCTTTTTTCCTGTTTTTTTTGTTCACTATACTAGGGTCCAGTGAATTTTGATGCGTTTCAGTGCCTTTTTGATGCGTTTGACTGTGTTCCAGTACAGTCCAGTGCAGGTAAAATGCAACATGTTCTACTTTTTTTTCTGGAACTGGAAAGCCCTGGAACTGACTGCAAAGGTGTGAACTATGCCATTGGAAACCATATAACCTAATTGTCATGCGTTTTTGATGCAGGAAAAAAACACACTGGATTGCATGTGGTGTGAACTGGCCCTTATAGCATAAGTAATACACAACAGCATTAGAAAATTATTTTACATTTAGAAATATCGAGGTGCAGTTTCCACTGCTTTGACCAATCTCCCAGCAATTCCAAATAAAGTAAATGCCTTTTACACGCCTTTGTATCATGAGCAAAAACCATACCTTGCCCAACAAACCTTTAGGCTACTTTCACACTGGGGAAGGCGGGCGGCAGCGGTAAATTTTCCGCTGTTATAGAGGCGCTCATCGCACTGTCCCAAAGATGCTGCTTGCAGGACTTTTTGTAACGTCCTGCAAGTGTACCGCCCCAGTGTGAAAGCAGCCAGGCTTTCATACTGGAGTGGATGAGGGGGGCGGGGATGTTTTTCAGACGCTATTTTTAGCCCAAAAGCGCTTGAAGAATGCCCTAGTGTTTAAGTAGCCTAAGTTTGATCACTTACATATACAGGGTGGGCCATTTATATGGATACACCTAAATAAAATGGGAATGGTTGGTGATATTAACTTCCTGTTTGTGGAACATTAGTATATGTGAAGGGGGGAAAGTGACCATGGCGGCCATTTTGAAGTTGGCCATTTTGAATACAACTTTTGTTTTTTCAATAGGAAGAGGGTCATGTGACACATCAAACTTATTGGGAATTTCACAAGAAAAACAATGGTGCATTTGGTTTTAACGTAACTTTATTCTTTCATGAGTTATTTACAAGTTTCTCTTTGTTTACAGCCATTGACATGTTGCTGAGGTTAACACGTGCGGATAGAAATTGTGTTGATGTCTGGTGAACGCAGTAACTGGGTCATTGCAGCAGATTTCAATGCAAGACAGCCTACAAGACCACCCATCTCCCATGCTACAGTTAGCAAACTGCTTGCTAAGTTTCGTGAAACTGGTTCAGTGTTGGATTTGCCAAAATGTGGATGCATGAAATCTGTCACTAATGAAGAAACATCACTGGCTGTCCTAGCTTCATTCAGCAAGAGCCCACAGCATAGCACTCGCTGCATGTCACTGGAGAGTGGCATTAGTCGAACATCCCTTCGGCGGATATTAGCTACTCACAAATGGCACCCTTACAAACTCCAGCTACTGCAGCATCTCAGCGAGGATGATCCAGATCGGCGCACTGAATTTGCAGAATGGGCAAAACAAAAATTGGAACAGGACCCTCAGTTTACGCAGAAGATTTTGTTCAGTGATCAGGAAAACTTTTATGTGAATGGTGAAGTTAAACAAAACCACCGTTATTGGTCTGACACTAACCCACATTGGATAGATCCCTTCAAGACTGTTGGAACCAAAAAATTGATGGTATGGTGTGGTATATGGGGTACAAAGATAGTGGGGCCATTCTCCATCAATGGAAACCTCAAGGCCACTGGATATGCGAAATTGCTACATGATGATGTGTTTCCCTCTTTATGCACTGAAGCTGGCCCATCCCCTGAGTTTTTCCAGCAAGATGGTGCACCACCACATTATGGGTGTCAGGTCCGAGCATTCCTAGATGAACAGTTTCCTGGAAAGTGGATTGGTCGTCGTGGGCCAGTTGAATGGCCCCCAAGGTCTCCCGATCTGACCCCCTTAGACTTTTATCTTTGGGGTCATCTGAAGGCAATTGTCTATGCTGTGAAGATACGAGATGTGCAGCACCTGAAACTACGGATACTGGAAGCCTGTGCTAGCATTTCTCCTGCGGTGTTGCTATCAGTGTGTGAAGAGTGGGAGAAGAGGGTTGCATTGACAATCCAACACAATGGGCAGCACATTGAACACATTTTATAAGTGGTCAGAAACTTGTAAATAACTCATGAAAGAATAAAGTAACGTTAAAACCAAGCACACCATTGTTTTTCTTGTGAAATTCCCAATAAGTTTGATGTGTCACATGACC
>BLSH010527292.1:850769-882620 GCA_018402905.1 Glandirana rugosa
AGTAAATGATTCGAGACCTCGTTGACGAGAACGTCTCACGTTGACGTGTCAGATAAACGGAAATCATTTAGTTGGGGATTCACCCGAAAACATTATATGTAATACCAGGTGTTAACAGTGGTAGTCTTTTGAGTAGATCCTTTATGATACGTCGGTAATGACTTCACGTAGGTACTTCCGTCTTTCACCGACCTCCTTTTTTTAATGGTTTTTTTTTTTAGAAAAAATAAAGAAAATTCCCTTAACAAATACTATTGTCACGAAGCGACAGTCTTATCTGACTAGTTGCGACATCAGCAAAGTTGATCTAACAATCTGCTTCTCTCTCGGGAATGTTGTAAAATTTTCATATGATCAGTACATGCAGCCAATTGGCTACAGCGTTGATCAGTCTATTCTGACAGCGAAGCACTGTTATCATAAACAATTCCCTTAAAAGAAATAAAAAAGATTTTTTTTTTTGGTAATTTTTTTCCTCCAGCCACTTTCTGCCTTCATGGATGCACTTCAGTAATGGCTGCATAGTATTTCCTAGATGAGTTTTCTGATGGTGACAATTGTGGACCATAATGTATATTACAAAAGCCCACTTAGGGGTTGATTTACTAAAGGCAAATAGACTGTGCAGTTGCACTCTGCAAGAGCAGTTGCTCCAGAGCTTAGTAAATGAGCTTAGAAGCTCTGCTGACTTCCATCATCCAATCATGTGTAAGAAAAAATGCTGTTTTTTATGTGAAGTTTTACCTTGTTTACTAAACTTTGGAGCAACTGCACTTTGCAAAGTGCACAGCCTATTTGCCTTTAGTAAATCAACCCTCTAGTTTCCAAAGGAATCTGGGTGATGGTAAGGATGTAGGAGCTCAATTGGGAGACATAGCATTGTCATCATAGAGTAGTGCGCATGTTCCTTATATGGTTCTGTGAGAAGCTAAAATTATGCTTCATTTTGGAAGTAAATATTTAAAAGCATTAAACTGCTTTACATACAGCAACAATTACAATCTGGGTTTGATGACGTGCCTGCATAATACAGTGGTACAAAAAAGGGATTTTATTAAAACTTACCTTTTCTCCGAGTTCACTGACAGATGCAGCTCTTCATGACATGTGGGTCTATACTTGTCCTATTAGGAGTTAACTAGTCAGGGAAAGAAAGCAAGCTGGCCCCTCCCACGGGGCTGTCATCTCTTCCCACATAAACCCCCTACTCTGCTTAGCCCATCAGTTCGTAACAAGCCGTACTGAAACAGAGCGTAGAGGGGTGGGTGCTGCATCTGTCAGTGAACTCGGACGCAGCTCTTCATGACATGTGGGGATGTCCCAAAGCTGTGTCAAAAAGAGGGGTGGGTAAACAATAACAACTGTACCCAACAGAACCTCTAAGGAGGCGCCAGACGCGCCTACACTGCAGCCTGTAAAACTTTGCGGCCAAAAGCAGCATCCGAGGATGCCGACACATCAATCTTATAAGAAACTTAGTGAAGGTGTGCACTGAGGCCCAAGTAGCCGCCTTGCACACCTGTGACATCGAAGCCTGGTGTCTAAACGCCCAGGAAGTGCTAACAGCCCTGGTAGAATGAGGCGTGACTGGAAAAGGGGGTACCTTGCCCCGAACTGAATAAGCATGAGTCACGGTCTGCCTGATCCAACGGGAAACAGTAGCCAATGAGGCCACCAAACCTTTGCGTGGACCATCCATCAGTACAAACAAAGAATCAGACTTCGAAAGGAAGGAAGAACAATATCTTCATTAATGTGAAAGGAAGAAACCACCTTTGGAAGAAACGAAGGTGGTGGGCGCAAGACCGCCTTGTCCTTGTGCAGGACCAGATAGGGAGACTTGCAAGACAATGCAGCCAACTCAGACACCCGCCTAGCGGATGTAATGGCTATCAAGAAAGCCACCTTCTGCGACAGCAGTTTTAAGGGGATCTCCCTGATCTTTTCATATGGCGGTTTCTGAAGCACAGAAAGCACCAAATTCAAATCCCATGGTGCCATAGGAGACCTTACCCGAGGCGCCACATGGCGCACACCTTTTACAAATGTACGAATCAACGAATGTGACGCCAGAGGTCTTTGAAAAAGCCAGCTCTTTGTTCAGGCCTTGCTGTAAAAAGGTTAGGACCCTGGACACCAGGAAAGAGCGAGGTTTATAACCCTCCGCCTGACACCATGCGATGTAAGCCTTCCAGGTGCAGTGATAAATCTTGCGAGAAGTGCACTTGCGTGCTTTTAGCATGGTAGGGATCACGGAGTCAGCGACACCTCTGTCCCTTAGCACCTGTGACTCAATAGCCAGCGAGGGTAAAGCAGGGTGCAAGATGGGTCCCTGAGACAGTAGATCGTCTCGCAGCGGGAGTCGCCAGGGAATGTCCACTACCATTCGCACCACGTCAGCGTACCACGGACGCCGAGGCCAATCCAGAGCCACCAGGATCATTGGAATTCCCTCCGCTTCTACCCTGCGTAGCAACCGCGGTAGAAGCTTGAATGGAGGGAAGGTGTACAGCAGGTGATACCGGCCCCAAGAGGCCATGAGAGCATCCGTGGCGACCGCCAACGGATCTCTCGCTCTGCACACAAAGGTCTTCACTTTGTGATTGAATCGAGACGCCATGAGGTCCACATCCGGCGTCCCCCACCTGCGGCAAATCTGGCTGAACACTTCTGGATGGAGAGACCACTCTCCCTGATCCAGCGTCTGGCGACTGAGAAAATCCGCCTGCCAGTTCTCCATGCCTGGAATGTAAACGGCGGAGATTGCCGGTACGTGAAGTTCTGCCCTACGCAGAATCAGAGCCGCTTCTGCAGCAGCTGTCGAGCTCCTCGTGCCGCCCTGATGATTCACATACGCCACTGCCGTGGCATTGTCCGACTGAACCCGAATCGGGCGACCCCGTAACTGCCCCGTCCAGTGATAGGCATAGCCTGATCGCCCTCAGTTCCAGCACATTGATCGGGAGGTGCGCTTCCTGCGCAGACCAACGGCCCTGGGCAGACAGCTGCCCCAGGACCCCTCCCCAGCCTGTCAGGCTGGCGTCCGTCGTGATTATCAACCAGTGAAGGGGCAGGAATGACTTCCCCCGAGTCAGGGCCGGGTCCCAAAGCCACCAGGTCAGCGAACCCCTGACCTGAGGATTCAAGCGGATCGTGAGATCCAAGGACCGTGGAGACCTGTCCCACCGAGACAGAATCGCTCGCTGGAGAAGTCGAGTGTGGCTCTGGGCGTAAGGTACCACCTTGAGGGTTGAAACCATGAACCCCAGTACCCGCATACAGAAACGTAATGACGACTGCCGGTGTGACAGTAAGTTTCGCACCGCTGTCTGCAGCGACAGCAACTTGGTCGGAGGTAAGAACACCTTCGCCTGCTCTGTGTCCAGAATCAGACCCAGGTACTCCAGGCAACGGGACGGAGACACCGTCGACTTCTGCAGATTGATCAACCAGACGAAGTCCCTCAACGAAGCCATGGTGATCCTCACGTCCTCCTCCAGAGCCGAGGCGGACTCCGCTCTCAGGAGCAGGTCGTCGAGGTAAGCTACCACCGCAATATCTCTCTGCCGCAGTAACGCCAGTACTGGGGCCACCAGTTTGGTGAAAACCCGAGGAGCCGAAGCCAGACCGAAGGGGAGTGCCACGAATTGGTAATGGAGGTCCCCCACCGCAAAGCGAAGAAAACGCTGATGTCGGGGCAAATGGCAACATGGAGATAGGCGTCCCTGATATCCAGAGATGCCAGGAAATCCCCCTGATGGAGGGCGGCCACTACCGAGCGAACAGATTCCATCCGGAATTTCCAAGCTTTTACATAGCAGTTCAGGGCCTTCAGGTCCAGAACTGGTCTGACCCCCCCTCCTTTTTTTGGAGACCACAAACAGGTTTGAGTAGAAACCTCTCCACTTGAGGTACTGGCACAATCACCCCCTGGTCGGAGAGTGCCTGAACAGCCCCGAAGAGGGCCTCCCGACGCCCCTGCGGGAGTCTCAAGTTCGATGGGAAGAACCTGTCTGGGGGTAGAGTGCTGAACTCTATCCTGTAGCCGGTGGACACCACTTCCTGAACCCACAGGTCGGAAATGTGGGCAGTCCACCGGTCTGCGAACCCCAGAAGATGTCCCCCCACCCGAAGCTTGGGTGGGGGCAACCCATCATGCAGAGGAGGGCTTATCCTCTGTCTTTTCAGTTTTGAGCTGCCACTGCAGCGGCCTTGCTGGACTGCTCCCCCTTTCCTGCTGCGCCGGGGGTGCGAAAAAATTTCTTCTGACCCGAAGAAACAGGCCCATCTACGGCGAAACTCATGCCTCCGGGGCTCCGGGAGGAAGGTGCTCTTCCCACCAATGAAATCTTTGATGATTTCATCCAACTGCGATCCGAAAAGACAGCCACTTTGAAAGGGGAGATCCACAAGACCTTTCTTGGACGCGTCATCACCCGACCATGAGCGCAACCAAAGGACTCGTCTGAGAATGACAGCAAACACAGCCATTTTGGATAACATAGGACGCGGGTCCAGGGCTGCATCACACAGGTACTCGATACCCTGAAATAAAAACTCCGCGTTCTGCGGCGCATCAAGCAGGTGGCCGCAGTCCAGATCATTCTGAAGCTCTGCCATACGCTCAAAAAAGTATTGTGCCGCCATGGCAGATGCCAGGGCCGGTCTCAGAGCCGATCCTGCTAACAGAAAAAGTGCTTTTGACACTGCCTCTGTCTGCCTATCAGCCGGGTCCTTAAAGGAAGGGGACCCTTCCAGAGGAATGGTCGTCGCCTTATTAAGACGAGCTATTGGGGGGTCCACCGCAGGGGACGCCCACTTCTTCAAAAAGCTATCCTCAAACGGATAACGGGTGGCAAAGCGTTTTGACAATGAGAAGGAATGCTGCGGACGCTGCCATTCATGATAGATCAGATGGTCAAAGAACTGATCATAAGGGTAGGAGGAGCCCTAGGAGGCCAGGACGACCCGCAAACATATGCAGACGTCTGCGACTCACCCTCTTGGTCAAGTCGCAGAGTACTGCGAATCCCAGATATAATGGCGGATACCAGCGCTTTTTCGTGCGCTGCCGATGCCCCCTGGTCGTCCTCTCCGTCAGAGGGGGCCAGTTCACCTTCAGAAAAACTCTTATCGGGGTCCCTGTGACCCCCGAGGCTATCTCTGGTTCAGAGTCCTCCCCTGAAGAACAGGGGGGAGGAGGGCACTTCTTAGGGCCCCCTGGAGCGATGCTCGGCTCCAACCGGGGGGAGAAATTCACCAAAAACCGCCCTCAGCTGGTCCAGAAATGCCCCCTGCGCAGATTGCACGGCCGCTGATTCCTCCTCAGCAAGCCCAGCAGGGTAGTCTGCCATCGTTTTCCCAGAATTGGAATTAAATGCAATGAGAAAACCTATTTGAGGCACCCCCACAATGCCGTACACCACCGCCCCACAGAATGCCAGGGAGACCCAGGAGGACTGTACCCGCCACCACCAGCACCCACAGGAAGGCCCAGCTATACTTGCTGTTTTCTGCCAAATTGTCCTGAGGACCGCCAAAAGAGCTGCGCCGTCAGAAGCCACACCATTCCAAAAATAAAGTAAAAACGGCTGTAGCACATTTTTACAGCATGCAGGGACTCCAATATGGCCGCCGAGGTCATGCACTACAGGCCGAACACCTACTGGGGAACGTGGCTACAGTAAAATGGGAAGAGGGAAGGCTCCCATAGCAAAAAATGTCCGCAGCTACGGCAAAATGGCGGCGATCCGCCGCAAAATGGCGGTGGATCGCCGCATGGCGACCCAAGTCACCAAAAGGGGTGCAAATGAATGGGTGCGGGGGGAAGGGGGGTAAGGGACCCCCCAACCGGTGGCTACATTCCAAACATATCAGGACACCTGACGGCCCCCCTCAATGCCTAAAAATGGGAGAGGGGGGCACTCACCACTCCTGTCGGGCGTAGCGGGTAGCCACCCGTTCACAGACCTTCCACCCCTGCCGGGGCGGGATGCTACACGCCAAAAATCGCCTCCAATTCGGACCGCAGACCAGAACCTGGGCACAAGTGGGGAACCGACAGGCCGCCCGCACGGAACGGGCACGATGCGATGGGACCCCATACACCGGGACTAGCTCGCATCGGTCGGCCGTGCTGGGGAAAGTACAGGACCAGTAATGATCCTCTATGCCCCAGCCGGCTTCTTGATAGCAGACTTCAGATAGCTTGATAGAAGCAAAGAAAAAGAAAGGCAAAATAAAATAAAAGAACGGTCGTCATCCGAACCGCAGGTCCCTTTACAAGGGAGCCAGGTCAACTCCTTGCGACTAGGCATGTTAAAACTGATGGGCTAAGCAGAGTAGGGGGTTTATGTGGGAAGAGAGGACATCCCCGTGGGAGGGGCCAGCTTGCTTTCTTTCCCTGCCTAGTTAACTCCTAATAGGACAAGCATAAACCCACATGTCATGAAGAGCTGCGTCTGTCAGTGAACGTAGGAGAAATAAAGATGATTATAAACAATGAATTGCAGTACTATCACTTTAAGACTAACTTAGCACCAAAGGTATTTCTGGGGCATTCCAATCACGTGATCACTGTGATTGGCTGTGATTACCAGCTCCAAATTATAAACAGTGACTGTGATCTGTTGATGACATGCCATGCTGCCACAAAGAGTAAATGCTTTGGGCCAGAGGCAACAAATTTGAAGCTGAAAGCAGCTTTCGGTATCCTCTACTGGTCTGATTAGGCAAACTTATGACGCTCCCAGGAATGTAAAAGCTAGTACACACAATGAGAAAATCGAACAAAAATAACTGCAATCAGTGTGATCGTTCAATAATCTCACTATTTGTACACAGCTCCTGACAGCCAATCACGACTGTTCATGAGAAAGTTTCCGAAGGAACATGAGCAAATATTTTTCTCATCTGATAACAGATCTATTTGATTATCTTGTAATTTGTATTGTGTTCATAGAAAAAAATTTGAGTGTAAAAGATCACGTGGAAACAAAAGAAGGAACCGGAAGAAAAAAAGGGCAAGGAAAACAAGTTTTTTTGTCAATGAAAAATGTACACAAACAGAACTTTTCCATGTTTTTGGCTTTATGGCAAAAATTGCAAGTACTGCTATTGTATGAAACAATATATAAGTATATATAAATATATACTTGAACCCGCACTGATGTATAGAAAGGCAGAGGACTTAATGTTCTGCAGCAGCTATGTGCAGGGGTAAAACCTAATGTGTGACAAAATGTGATAACACAGCGCTAGCTACGCCTCCTCTCTATCATATAAATTATACATTGTGTTGGATTGTCAATGCAACCCTCTTCTCCCACTCTTCACACACTGATAGCAACACCGCAGGAGAAATGCTAGCACAGGCTTCCAGTATCCGTAGTTTCAGGTGCTGCACATCTCGTATCTTCACAGCATATGGTTTTTTTATGTTTTTTATGGTCAGTAAAAACTAATACCGGGTGAGCTGCTCCTTACAGGGGGTACCGCCATTCCTCCAAAGCCGACTTGATGGCCAGCAATTCCCTATCACCGACATCATAGTTCCAGCAAGATGGTGCACCACCACATTATGGGTGTCAGGTCCGAGCATTCCTAGATGAACAGTTTCCTGGAAAGTGGATTGGTCATTGTGGGCCAGTTGAATGGCCCCCAAGGTCTCCCGATCTGACCCCCTTAGACTTATCTTTGGGGTCATCTGAAGGCAATTGTCTATGCTGTGAAGATACGAGATGTGCAGCACCTGAAACTACAGATACTGGAAGCCTGTGCTAGCATTTCTCCTGCGGTGTTGCTATCAGTGTGTGAAGAGTGGGAGAAGAGGGTTGCATAGACAATCCAACACAATGGGCAGCACATTGAACACATTTTATAAAATCAATAAACAGTTCATTGTAAGGTTGCCACATCATCCCTTTAATCCAGGACACATATGAATAACACAGGTTCTGAGGCTAATTTAATGCAGATAAGGCACCAAATAGTAAGTTTAATTACCACCTTAATCAGTCACAGAACCTGTGTTATTCATATGTGTCCTGGATTAAAGGGATGATGTGGCAACCCTAGTTCATTGTGCCATAAATCAGTCCATTAATGAATCCAACTGATGTGCAAGCAAACGATATATAAACCAGTTCTCTGTCGTTCCAAATCATAAAGTGCTCTGTGCTCCAATCAAACAAATAAAAGTGCTGGTGTGCGTAAACAATACAAACGTGCTGTGCAACACACTCCCCTCTTATCCTCCTACTCACCAGAAACAGGTGACCGACAGCTTTACAGTCTGGGGTCTAAGGAGCTTTTGTTTAGCACTTTATAATTACGTATATATAATCTTTTTGATACAGTATAATTTATATGAAAGAGAAGAGGCTACTGCTAGCGCTGTGTGATCACATTTTGTCACAAGTACTGCTATTGGAATGGTGGAATTGAGCATGTCATCAGGGAAAAAAATCCAGTTTGACACATTGAATGTTTACGATGAACAAATTGATGCATGGACAAAGAAAAATCCTTTTCGCTCGTAATGTGTATATTTATAGGCGTGGCAAGAAGAGGGGTCATATGTAATGACATGACTTCCTATCGTACGTTGGTACTTTGCTACATACGCGGGAAGTTCTATTCTGTCCTATGATAATTTCCATACCATTAGTAATCCCCCTTGGGTCCAATATGAGACTAGCACTCAAAAAACAATGGATGATTTTTCATCCAATTAACTTAAAGTGGATGTAAACTCCATTCATGAAATCTGACCTGGGCACATATATTTTTAGTGTTCACTTATCTTGCTCCAAAGCCCTAAGTCCTATGTCTTTCTGCTGCTCCATTGCTCTGTTATCAGCATGATAACTCCTGACAAGTTCTCCGACACAGGAGATAACAGCAGCTGGGAATGTGTGTCAGGGAAGTAACTTAGAGATAGATAAGCAGAGATCTTGTCTTTTCACAGCACAGCTCTGCAAGTTTCATCGTTCCTCTGACTATGTGGAGGGGGGGGGGGGGGTGTGTGTGTGTGCCTTTTCTCCAATCAGCTCCCACACCAGACTCCCCTCCCACTGCTGAACCAGGAAGAACGTTTTTTAACACAATGTTTCTAAAGAATGTAGAAAGCTGAAGACAGCAGATATACATGTAAAACTTATGTAGGGAGATTTGTTTCATCTCTGTGTATCATCTGAGGCTGTTCACTTGACTGGGTATATGTGAGGGTTTACATCCACTTTAACCCCTTCCCGACCGCGTAACGACTATAAATGGCGACAGTGTGGCTCTGTCCCATGAATCGTCACTTATAGTCGGCGCTCGCGAGCACGGCGCTAGGGGCCTGATTAGACTATCAAGCAACACAGCTTGGTCAAGCACACACCTCCAGCCTGCTGCAAAGGCTAACTCTGATGTAAGGGTGTCTCTGGTCACCAGAGCACACATACACGCCCACTGAGCTCCCCATGTACATCACAATCCACAGAGTTCCCCCTTACATCAGAGTCCACCCTTAGATCAGAGTCCAGAGATCCTCTTTACATCACAGTCCACAAACTTCTCCCTTATAATGTCCCCCTTTACATCAGAGTCCACAGGGTTCCCCCCTTACAGTGTAATAGGAACTTTGCAGACCCTGATGTAAAGGGGAACACTGTGGACCCTGATATAAAGGGGAACACTGCAGACCATCTGTAATGTAAAGGGGAGCCCTGATGCAAGGGGGTCTCTGGTCACAAGAGCGAAATTCCACAGAGCTACTCCTTACATCAGAGTCTGCAGGATTCGCCCTTACAATCCGACTGTGCGGACCCTGATGTAAAAGAGAACACTGCGGACATGAAGGGGGAATGCTGCGGACTCTGGTGTAAAGGAGAACTCTGATGTAAGGTGGTCTTTGGTCACCAGAGTCCCCCTTACATCAGGGTCCAGAGTTTCCCAGTGTACTGTAAGTAGCAAACCTGCAGACTCTGATGTAAAGGGGAACTCTAAGGACACTGATTTAAGGGGAACTCAAAGTTTAAAGACTTCTGTAGAGTGAATACACTAAGGCAGCCCTCAAAATTTCCATTTGCCTGCCCGCATTTGGCAAGTGGAAATTAGTGCAGCACAAGTGTGGAGCAGGGGTGACTGGGCTCTGACAGTTTCCTGGCTGATTGCTTCTGGCAGAAGCGGTGCAGCCATCAGAGTGGCACGGGGGGGGGGGGGCTCCCTGCCCTCCGGGCCGCTCTGATGTCCTGTAAGAAAAGGCTACACCGCTTCTGCGAACAGCCAGGAAACTGTCAGGAGGATCTGGAGGCCAGATCACCCTGAGCAGGGATATCACGGCTCTATATGAATAGCCATGCTGTCAAAGTCCCACCTCCTGGATCGGCATTGGACCAGTGTGCTGTCTATTTGAGTGGCCAATCCAGGACTTTGTTTGACAGCATGACACTGTCTATTCATATAGAAGCTGTGTCTCAGAGCGAGATCCAATCTGGCTGCCAGATCCTCCCTGCTGCACTCATGGGCATGGATATGCTGCAGAGAGAATGATAGGCTGCACTGATGGGCAATGATAGGCTGCACTTATGGGCAATGATATACTGAACTAGTGGGCAATGATGGGCTGCACTTATGGGCAATGATAGGCTGAATTTATGGGCACTGATGTGGCTGCACTGATGGGCACTGATAGGCTGCACTGAGGTCCATTGATTAGGCGGAACTGATAACTTGCACTGATGGGCACCAATAGGCTGCACTGATGGGCACCAATAGGCCGCACTGATGACCACTGATGAGGCGACAATGATGGGTACTGATAAACTGCACTGATGGGCACTAAAGAGGCTGCACTGATATGCTGTACTGATGAGACTGCATTGATGGCCACTGATGAGGCGGCACTGATAAGGCAGAACTGATATGCTGCACTGATGGCCCGTGATGAGGCTGCACTGATGAGACTGCACTGATAAGGCAGCACTGGTACGCTGCACTGATAGGACTGTACTGATGGGCACTGATAGGCTGCATTGATGGCAATGATGGGACTATACTAAAGGGTACTGATAGGCATGAGGCTGCACTGATGGGCACTGATGAGGCTGCACTGATGGGTACTGATATGCTTTATGTTAAAGCAGATGTAAACCCTCACATATTCCCAGTGAAGTGAACAGCCTCCAATGATACACAGAGATGAAACAAATCTCCCTACATAAATTTTGTAGATCTGATGTCATCAACTTGCTGTATTCTTTAGAAAGTGCACATCATGTTAGAGATTTTCTCTTCCTGTTCAGCACTGGGAGTGGATTCTTGGCATACAGCCAAGACAGCTGATTGGAGGAAAGGCACACGCCCCCACTCCACATAGGAAGAGGAAGGAAGGAATGTGCAGAGGTGTGATGTGACAAAACAAGCTCTCTGCTAATCTATTTATAGCACCCACCCCCACACAAATTTTAGGCTGGTTTTATGTTGGTTGACAGAGAACTTGACAGAAGTTATGCTGAAAACAGAACAGAGTAGCAGAAACACATGGGACTTAGGGCTTTGGAGAGAGATAAGAAAACACTATGGATATATGTGCCCAGCTCATATTTCATGAATCAGGTTTACATCCACTTTAATATTGTTAAAGTGGTTGTCAACCTACAGGAAAGCCTATAATATGGCTTACCTGTAGGTGCCCTGAATATCTCTTAAACCTGCACGGTTTAGGGGATATACAGTGTACTAGATGTGCCAACATCATTTCGGCACATACGCAGTGAAGAAACGGCCTCCAACGATCTTCACTGAGATCGTGCCGTAACTGGCGGCATGCGCGGGAGTGACGTCACGCGACTCCGGCCAGCCACAGAGGGGCTGAAGATGGATGCTGCCTGCACGGGGGACATCACCGGACGTTGCTGGCTTCGTTTGCAGGTATGCATAACAGCCCATTATGCTTCTACTTTGCCGGGGAATATAGAGGGAGAATACCCCATCAAGGTTTACTTCCTCTTTAAAGTTGTTAATATTTATTTTTGGAACTAAATTCTGTATAAAACATTTAACAGTGTAATTTCATGAGATAATTTATGAGGACATGTTTAGGGGCGGACTTAGGGGTGGGATGTGGGAGAGGTTGGGTAGGTAACTGGTGGCGAGTAAGTCTTAAGGCCTGGCTAGTGGCTCAGGACTTGAAACTTTGAGCCCTAGACTAAGGTAAGGGGGTTACTGATATAAGGAGAAACTTTCATTTCAGTGTCCCCACTTACCCTAGTGTATTCACTCCCCCCTACATCAGTGACCCCCCCACCCCCACAGAGGATGTGTGGCCAGGCTGGAGTAATTCACAAAAGAAGGTGGAACCGCTCCAGGTGTATGAATGATGACAATCACAGCAAGCAGGTGCAGGTCTATGGTCCATCAACCAGATCCGTAGGCAAAGCAGAAAACGTGACTGCACTCAGTTGTAGTGGAAAAAATGTGGAGTTTAACCACTTCCCGACCGCCATATGCAGAATGACGGCCGGGAAGTGGCTGAGTTATCCTGACTGGACATCATATGACGTCCTCAGGATAACAAGCCGCCGCGCGCCCGGGGGGCGCGCATCGCGGTGATCGGTGGTGTGGGGGGTCAGTCTGACCCCCCGCAATGCCGATCTCGGTAAAGTGCTTCGATCCGAAGCACTTTACCATGTGACCAGCCGTGACCAATCACGGCTGGTCACAGTGTAATACAGGAAAGCCATTTATCGGCTTTCCTGTACTCAGGTCTGCAGACCTGATGAGGGGAGAGCCGATCGGCTGCATCCCTGACAGGGAGGGTTTGTGCTGATGATTTATCAGCACAGCCCTCCCTTGGATCGCCACCCTAGACCACCAGGGAGCCTGCCCAGGGACCACTAGGGATGCGCCCACCCAGGACCACCAGGGAGCCAACCAGGGACCACCAGGGAGCCGATCTGGACCACAAGGGAGACCCCCCTAGACCACCAGGTAAGTGACATACTGCTCAGGTCCACCTTCACTCAGTGCCACCTTCAGATGCCACCCTAGACCACCAGGGAATGAGCCCCTATTAACGTATATGCCCACCAGTGCCCCTATCAGTGCCCACCAGTGCCCCTATCAATGCATACCAGTGCCACACATCAGTGCCCACCATTGCCACCTACCAGTGCCCACCTATCAGTGCCCATCAGTGCCCAGTGCCGCCTATGAGTGCCAATTAGTGCTGTCTATTAGTGCCCATCAGTGCCGCTTAGCAGTGCCCATCAGTGCTGTATATCAGTGCCACCTCTCAGTACCAGTCAGTGCTGCTTATCAGTGCCGCCTAACAGTGCTCATCATCGCTGCATATAAGTGCCTCATCATTAGTGCCACCTCATCAGTGCCGCCTCATCAGTGCCAATCAGTACTGCCATATCAGTGCCGGTCAGTGTAGCCTCATCAGTGCCCACCAGTGATGGAGAAAATTTACTTATTTACAAAGTTTTGTGACAAAAATAGAGAATTTTTTTTTTTTTTCAAAATTTTCGGTTTTTTTTTTATTCGTAGCGCAAAAAATAAAAACCGCAGGGGTGATCAAATACCACCAAAAGAAAGCTCTATTTGTGGGAACAAAATGATAAAAACTTTGTTTGGGTACAGCGTCGCACGACCGCGCAATTGTCATTCAAAGCGCAACAGCACTGAAAACTGAAAATTGGTCTGGTAGTAAAGTGTTCTAAGTGCATAGTATTGAAGTGGTTAATGTAGAAAAAACAGGGTGAAATCCATCAATATGCAGGCAAAAATATAAACCACAGACACATGGTTGACACGTTTCACGGACTGACTGTTCGCTTAGTCATAACCCTATATGAGAACCCATGAAGTGCTAAATTACTCATTAGGTCAGTGTCAGAAAACACCAAAATCCTCAGCTGAGGGAGATCCCCGAATCAACCAATGAAAGGAAGACCCGAGATGTCCGCCAGCCATAGAGAGTTAAAACCTTCCGTGTGAAGTCCCTCACACACATCCCATCCTAGGATCGATTCCGTCTATGTAGAGACTATTAAAAATATATATGGTATTGTTATCCTGAAAAATGTCCAAGATATCACACCAAGTAAAGAAAAAGAAGGGAGGAGAAAAAAACTCTATAGATGGATGTGGACAGCAACATCCCTGTAAAGGGAAAGGGGGAACCATATGAATTAATAAATGTGTTATTTTACATTGTCTCAACAAGAATTTTAAAACATACGTATGGCCTCGTGTTTGATGCCACATCTATCCATGAGGATTAAAAGCACCGAGCGGGAGGAGCAATAGGACATCCAGGTGTAACCAAATAGCTTATTGGAAATAAAATGTAGTACATACTACATTTTATAAATAGTGTGATAACAAAATAGATGGCCAAAAGAAATAGATAGACACAAAATAAGTGAATGGCAATTGATGTAACTATCCATAAATTAAACGCACTGGAGCCTGAGATCAAAAGCCGCGGGGTGCTAAAACTGTCAAACTGTCATTAACCCCTTGCCGACCGCCGATCGCCAATTGACGGCGGCAAGGTGGCTCGTGAGCGCAAATCGCCGTCATATGACGACGGACGCGCTCACGAGCCTAGTGAGCGCGTGCGACCCGCCGGAGGCACGCACGCGCGCTCACTGTGTTCGGGGAGGGCCAGGGAGCGGGTGCGGCGGCTTCGATTGCTGCCGGCTACCCGCGATGGCCCCCCCGAGCGGAGGTCCGTGTAAGTAAACACGGACCTCGGCTCTGTGTGAAGGGGGAGGGGCTGTGATCACAGCCTTCCTGTATACGAAGGCTGTGACCACTTCCCTTCCCCAGCCAGGGCAGTCCCCCTACAGTTAGAACACGCCCAGGGAACATATTTAACCCTTAGAGCGCCCCCTGCAGGTTAACCCCTTCACTGCCAATGGCATTTACACAGTAATCAGTGCATTTTTATAGCACTGATCGCTGTATAAATGTCAATGGTCCCAAAAAAGTGTCAAAATAGTCCAACATGTCCGCTGAAATATCGCAGTACCGCTAAAAATCGCAGATCACCGCTATCACTAGTAAAAAAAAACAAAAAAAAAAAACCCCCAAAAATGAATTTTCATCATCTGTAAACGCGACCACTTTTGCGCAAACCAATCAATAAACGCCGATTGCGATTTTTTTATCGCAAATATGAGGAAGAATATAAATCGGCCAAAAACGGTGAAAAAAAATGTTTTTTTATTTTTTTTTTTTTGGATTTGTATTCTAGCAAAAAGTAAGAAATTTGTTTTTTTTTTGCAAAATTGTCGCTCTTCTTTTGTTTATAGGGGCGATCATAAATGACGCAGAGGGGATCAAATACCACCAAAAGAAAGCTCTATTTGTGGGAAAAAAAGGATGCAAATTTCGTTTGGGTACAACGCCGCACGACCGCGCAATTGTCAGTTAAAGCGACACAGTGCCGAATCGCAAAAAGGGCTCCGGTCCTAAAGCAGGAAATCCTTCCGGGGCTTAAGTGGTTAACAGTAAACCTGATGCTTAGCCCATCCACAAATGCCTTCAATTTGTATAGATGATATGTATCGATGTGCAAAGATAAAAATAACAAAAAGAGCATGGGGCAAGCACCAAGATCTGAAAATAGACATAAACCTGCCATAGCATACAGTCCATGAGTCTTCACAAAAATTGAAAATAAATAACAGAAATACAACATGAGTAATAACAGGAAGGAAAAATATGTATGCTGGATCAACAATATAACATAGAATCACCACAATACAGACGATAAATAGCATGTAATCAATTAATTATCTTAGAAATGTGATACGTCCCACTCGAAATTCATGCCTTCGGGGATCCTACTTTTTAATTTATATATCCAGAAAACCTCTCTTTTACATAAAAGACGAAAAATGTCACCCCCCACGGGGTCTCAAAAGGACCCGTTCAATAACCTGGACTCGCATGGTGGAGACATTTCCTTGATGTAAAATGTTAAAATGTCGGGCCACATTTGTTGATTTTAATGTTTTAATGTCTGACAAATGTTCCCTGAACCTATCTCGGAGTCTCCTGGTGGTCCTGCCAACGTACTGTGCGGGACACTCTGTGCAAGTGATGACATAAATTAGGTAGCTTGTATTACAATTGAAAAATGTATCAATGGTGTATTGTTTGTTATCTACCACTGAACAGAAGAGATTGCCCCAGAGTATGTGGCCACAACTTGGACAATCACGAGCTCCACAACTGTACTTACCTTTACAGTGTAACCAGGAGAGTGAAGGTTGTACCAACTTTTTAGGCTGAAAGAAATTAGGGGAAAGAACGTTACCTATAGTGTTGGCACATCTCGCAACGATATTGACACCTCTATCTAAAATCTGGGAACAGACACTGTCAGCATAAAGAACAGGTAGATGTCTCCACACAATCTGATAGCTGCAAATTCAGCACTATAATTCAAAACCAAATATGAACATTGGTGTTTATCTTGTGCGGAGGCAGACAAATTCCCAGATCCGACAGGCTGAAGATCAGCATGTCCACCCGAAGGGTATAGAAGGAACATCCTGTTCTTATGTCTGGCAATGTTGAGAGTCCTATGGAGCATCCACTTGGGGTATCCCCTCTTTCAGAAACGTTCAAACAGCTTTGCCGACTCAGTCTCAGAGGCAGCATTGTTGCTGCATATGCGACGGAGACGCAAAAACTGGCTGACCGGTATACCCCTCATCGTATGAAAAGGATGTCCCGAAGAAGCATGTAAAAGGCCATTACCAGAAGAAGGTTTCCTGTAAAGATTTCAGGACACCCCACCATGGTCCGTGGAAAGTTGTACATCCAAAAAACATATGGTACTAGTATCAGATGTACCAGTAAATTTGAGGTTCAAGGGATTATCATTCAATGTATCTAAAAACTGATGAAAAGGAAGAGAATTGCGACATATGAGGATCAGATCGTCAATATATCTAAGGTATAAGATGATCTGGGACCTCCAGGGGTTACCATCCCCAAAGATGTGGAAGCGTTCCCACCAAGCCATGTAGATGTTAGCCAGAGATAGTGAAAACTTGGCTCCCATGGCTGCTCCACATCTCTGGAGATAGTACATCCCATCAAAAAGAAAAAAGTTGTGTGTAAGTATGAAAGTACTTCCACATTGAACCTTTGGATGTCAGGAGAATAGTTAGTGGACCTCCGAAGCCAAAAGGTCAAGGCTTCCGCAGCAAGGTGATGGGGAATTCACGAATACAGACCGACTACATCACAGGATACCCACATATAATCTGCAGACCAGACTTGTCGGTCCATAATTTTCAAAAGATGGTTAGTATCCCGTTGATAACCTGGTAATGTATGAACAATCTGTTGCAATTGGTCATCCAACCATTCACCCAATTTCTCATTCAAAGAACCGATGCCAGAGACTATCGGTCTACCTATGGGTGGACGAGTGGCTTTGTAAACCTTGGGTAAATGGTGAAAGATGGATAGGAAGGGGGACTCCGGTATTAATGCCTCTGCCTGTTTAGGAGTAAAAGCCCCCATCCTAAGATCCTTCTGAACTAAACCTGCTAGTAACCCCTTGTACCTTTTGGTAGGATCTCCTTTAAGTGTCATATATGTCTGTTTATCGTCCAATTGTCTCAGAGCTTCCAGATGATACTGTTCAGAGTCCATTACCACCACCGCTTCGCCTTTGTCAGCGTTGCGGGTGGTGATCGTGGAATCTTTAAGAAGTTTTTTCAGTGACAACCTTTCCTCTTTATTTAAATTGTCCCGAAAGGGAGCATGTGGATGCGAGGTACGTGTAGATAAATTGAACAAATCCCTCTCTACAGATTTTTGAAAAATGTCCATCTCATTGCATCGGGATTGTATGGATAGAATGAGGATGGAGCTCTAAGGGGGACACGATAAGTGCCACCCTCAGGTTAGTCCATCTCAGGTTGATCTCTGCTTTCACTGTTTAGAGATTCCAAATCAGCGATAGCACAGAATTCTTGGAAAGTAAAGTCACTAGTGTCCTCAAGATTGTTCAAATGAGTTCCCACCGTGGCCTCTCTGATGTTTCCTGTTTGTGTTGATTCAAAGTAGTGTCTAAGGATAGTGAGGTTGCTGATGAACCGATTAATATCCAGGACCGTTTTAAATGGGTCAACATGTGTAGTAGGACAAAATCCCAAGCCTTTACCTAGAAGAGATAAATCACTGTTAGAGAGTACCTTACTGGAAATGTTGATGACATTGGAGGTAGTTATTTCTTCTGTGACTGGGTCCTGAGAGAGTAGTGACAATGGGTGGTATCGCCGGTGCCTCCTGCCCCCTCTCCTTGTTTTTTTGGGGGGCCTTGTTTCTTTTTCTGAAATGTCTTTCTGGGGGGCTGTTCGTTTTTTGTTGCGATCGGTGTGCTAGATCGTGGTAGTGTATTTTAAGTTGTGGGAAGATCTCCTGAAGTATCAGATGTGGTAATAGCTGTCGTATCAACTGCAGGATCTGATTCTGGTTCGGAGAAACGTACTCTTTTCTAGGTGGAGCGAGGATTGCGACTTCTATTGTTTCTATTAGGTTTTTTCCATGAATACACCATACCGAGATCCAGAGGAGTAACTAGAACCTTCAGGGCCCTGGTGAAAGAAATTATGAAGGGCCCCCTGACCCCTGGCCAGGGCCCTTCCCTCTTCCCACTGATCCTGGGGCCCTTTACGCCTATTGTGGGTCCCTTTATTACGGTACTGCAGTGGGGCCCTTTCACAAGTTCTGCAGCAGGCCCCAGGGGGACCAGGGAAGCACACAGGGGCCCTGGGAACAGCAGAAGACAAGTAAACTGGATAGAGGAAAATGGAGGAGATTGGGTCCTCTAAATGCCATCCCCGCCATCCCTCCTATTCAGGTGTACAAGGGAGGCACATGGGCCCCCTGGACCATGGGGCCCGGTTGCAATTGCAACCCCTGCAACCCCTATCGTTACGCCCCTGCCGAGATCATAATCCAATCTATCCCGCAGAAGTTTTTCTTTCTTGCCTTCTATGGTTTTTGTCTCAATGATATTCATTTTGGTGTTGAGTTTCCAATCTAATTCCTCAAACTGAGGATTATCTTTTAATTGTAAAATTTCTTGTTGGTAAATGGAGATCTCTGCTTGCAATTTCTCCAGTTCTAAATTCCTAGAAGCAATGATAATCCTCATCAACTCAGCCGAGCAAGTGGATAAAGCCGTTGTCCATTCGTGTTTCAATGTATCATTGAAAAAATCCATGGTTGGAAACTTCTTAATCCGAAGACCTCTGGGGATATATTCCAAATAATGTTCAGATATTCGGTGAGAGTAGTTTACTTCCAATATGATTTGACTTCTTTAACCTCCCTGGCGGTAATCCCGAGTGTGGCTCGGGGTGGAATTTCAGTACCATTAGCGGTAACCCCGAGCCACACTCGGGATTGTATTGCTGGATCCAGGCAGCACTACTCACCTTGTCCCCTGGATCCAGCGATGTCCCCCGCAGTATCTGCGGGCTGTGTCCGCCGCCAGATGCCTCTGCGTTCCCTGCGAGCATCGCGTCGCACGGGGACGGAGACCGGCGGGAAATTCAAAAAGTATAACACACACAGCACATACAGTACAATGTAATCTTATAGATTACATTACTGTATGAAAACATTTCACATCTCCTTTGTCCCTAGTGGTTTGCCCAGAGCCCTGCCCTTTTATATTATTTATGTCATTCTTTCTGCCTGGAAACATGAGAATGTCCATAGCAACCAAAAAGTGTCCCTTTACGTCAAAAGTGGTTTTTGATCGGCTAGAAAACAGCGATAGTAAATAAGAATCATTTGCAGAATTGAGTGATACTGATTTTTGGGGAAATTTATCATCAGACACTGAAAGTGACGACAGCGACAATTCTGCAAATGAGCAAATTTCAGTGTTTTTGGTTTGATTACATTACTGAATACATTTTATTACTATTACGTTATTATTTTTGATAATTATTTTTAGTTATTTATTATATTATAATTTATGATTTCATTTTTCAAACTTCAGCATACCCGGGATGTCTACTAGACTCTTGTTTGGACAGATTTAAGTGAGTTATTCCTAAGAATTACAGGCCTACAATATAAAATGCCAAATTTTCATGCAAAATAATCATACCGCTTTCAGCGCCAAAAATCTGAAATAATCATACCGCCAGGGAGGTTAATGAGGCTTTTTTCCAACTTGCGGGAACATCAACTTGATTTAACCAGTAACATCTCCCTGTCCCTGATTGAGGGAAATGTGGGAATACACTCGAAGGGGATTGTCATAGTGTACAAGAAAAGACACACAGCTCACCACGTTATTTTTCTCTGGAAATCGTGCATTAAATCCAAAATTAGATGAGCTATGTCATCAGTGTTGAAGGTGAGCTGAAAACACAGAGCGGTTCTGAGCAAGACGATCAGATAATTCACAAAAGAAGGTGGAACCGCTCCAGGTGTATGAATGATGACAATCACAGCATGCAGGTGCAGGTCTATGGTCCATCAACCAGATCCGTAGGCAAAGCAGAAAACGTGACCGCACTCAGTTGTAGTAAAAAAAATGTGGAGTTTAATGTAGAAAAAACAGGGTGAAATCCATCAATATGCAGGCAAAAGTATAAACCACAGACACATGGTTGACGTGTTTCACAGACTGACTGTCCGTTTAGTCATAACCCTATATGAGTACCCAAGAAGTGCTAAATTATATATGTAACATAACAGGTGCAAGACATAATTACTCATTAGGTCAGTGTCAGAAAACACCAAAATCCTCAGCTGAGGGAGATCCCCGAATCAACTAATGAAAGGAAGACCCAGGATGTCCGCCAGCCATAGAGAGTTAAAACCTTAGGTGTGAAGTCCCTCATACACATCCGATCCTAGGATCGGTTCCGTCCATGTAGAGACTATTAAAAATATATATGGTATTGTTATCCTGAAAAACGTCCAAGATATCACACCAAGTAAAGAAAAAGAAGGGAGGAGAAAAAAACTCTATAGATGGATGTGGACAGCTACATCCCTGTAAAGGGAAAGGGGGAACCATATAAATTAACAAATGTGTTATTTAGATATATTGACGATCTGATCCTCATATGTCGCAATTCTCTTCCTTTTCATCAGTTTTTAGATACATTGAATGATAATCCCTTGAACCTCAAATTTACTGGTACATCTGATCCTAGTACCATATGTTTTTTGGAGGTACAACTTTCCACGGACCATGGTAGGGTGTCCTGATATCTTTACAGGAAACCTTCTTCTGGTTATGGCCTTTTACATGCTTCTTCGGGACATCCATTTCATACGATTATGGGTATACCGGTCGGCCAGTGCTGCGTTTGAGACTGAGTCGGCAAAGCTGTTTGAACATTTCTGCCAGAGGGGATACCCCAAGTGGATGCTCCATAGGGCTCTCAACATTGCCAGACTTAAGAACAGGATGTCCCTACTATACCCTTTGGGTGGACATGCTGATCTTCAGCCTGTCGGATCTGGGAATTTGTCTGCCTCCGCACAAGATAAACACCAATGTTCATATTTGGTTTTGAATTATAGTGCTGAATTTGCAGCTATCAAACAGATTGTGCAGCGACATCTACCTGTTCTTTATGCTGACAGTGTCTGTTCCCAGATTTTAGATAGAGGTGTCAATATCATTGCGAGATGTGCCAACACTATAGGCAACGTTCTTTCCCCTAATTCTTTCAGCCTAAAAAGTTCGTACAACCTTCACTCACCTGGTTACACTGTAAAGGTAACTACAGTTTTGGAGCTGGTGATTGTCCAAGTTGTGGCCACATACTCCGGGGCAATCTCTTCTGTTCAGTGGTAGATAACAAACAATACACCATTGATACATTTTTCAATTGTAATACAAGCTACCTAATTTATGTCATCACTTGCACAGAGTGCCCCGCACAGTACGTTGGCAGGACCACCAGGAGACTCCGAGATAGGTTCAGGGAACATTTGTCAGACATTAAAACATTAAAATCAACAAATGTGGCCCGACATTTTAACAATTTACTTAAAGGAAATGTCTCCACCATGCGAGTCCAGGTTATTGAACGGGTCCCTTTGAGACCCCGTGGGGGTGACATTTTTCATCTGTTATGTAAAAGAGAGGTTTTCTGGATATATAACTTAAAAAGTAGGATCCCCAAAGGCATGTATTTCGACATGTGACAGTTTGACACTTTTTTAGCACCCCGCGGCTTTTGATCTCAGGCTCCAGTACGTTTAATTTATGGATAGTTACATCAATTGCCATTCACTTATTTTGTGTCTATCTATTTCTTTTGGCCATCTATTTTGTTATCACACTATTTATAAAATGTAGTATGTACTACATTTTATTTCCAATAAGCTATTTGGTTACACCTGGATGTCCTGTTGCTCCTCCCGCTCGGTGCTTTCAATCCTCGTGGATGGATGTGGCATCAAACACGGGGCCATATGTATGTTTTAAAATTCTTGTTGAGACAATGTAAAATAACACATTTATTAATTCATATGGTTCCCCCTTTCCCTTTACAGGGATGTAGCTGTCCACATCCACCTATAGAGTTTTTTTCTCCTCCCTTCTTTTCCTTTACTTGGTGTGATATCTTGGACATTTTTCAGGATAACAATACCATATATATTTTTAATAGTCTCTACATAGACGGAACCGATCCTAGGATGGGATGTGTGTGAGGGACTTCACACGGAAGGTTTTAACTCTCTATGGCTGGCGGACATCTCGGGTCTTCCTTTCATTGGTTGATTCGGGGATCTCCCTCAGCTGAGGATTTTGGTGTTTTCTGACACTGACCTAATGAGTAATTATGTCTTGCACCTGTTATGTTACATATATAATTTCGCACTTCATGGGTTCTCATATAGGGTTATGACTAAGCGGACAGTCAGTCCGTGAAACGCGTCAACCATGTGTCTGTGGTTTATACTTTTGCCTGCATATTGATGGATTTCACCCTGTTTTTTCTACATTAAACTCAACATTTTTTTCACTACAACTGAGTGCGGCCAAGTTTCCTGCTTTGCCAGGCTGGAGTAATGTTACACTGACCTTCTCCATAATGATTGCTCACTCGGCCTCAGGTACAGCTCGGTCAGATGGTCCTGCGGGTGGCTCGCTTACACCTTCTCTGCCTCTTAAATCAACACCAAGTCTGCCTTCCGGCCCCTCCACCACCACTAGTTCCAAGATTGCTCCACCTTGCTTCGCCTTCCATCACAGGTGACAATGACAACTCAAGTCAGACGGCACTGCAGGGAGTGGGAAGTGGCACTCCTGAGTCCCATTTCCCCATCCAGTAATTCAGAACAGGTGCTAAGCGGCGACATGGCATCACCGTGTGCCTTTTCAGCACCCCAGCTTGCCTGGCTTTGGAACTGCACATGCGCATTTCCCAAGTTTTCTGAAAGCCATTTTTTACCTATAGTCACCATCCGTAACGGACATTTATGGTCAGTGTAAAAATCAGGTGCTTTTTACAAACTGTAAATTTATGCATAGTTGGAAACCCTGATGAAGAAGCAGCAGCAGACTGTTAAGACATCATTCTCTCTTCTTTAGTAAGCATGTTTATAGACAACACTGAATAAGCAAATAAAGACCTAAAGCTGGCCATACAACATTGGGCTGAACAAAAAAAAAATTAAAAATGGAACCAATTCCCCCATCCACACATTTGATATGGATGCAGGAATCCTCCCCACTCTGGCATTGTATTCTGACATGCCGAATTTTAAAATGTGACTGCAGCTACAGGGAAAATGAACCCCTACACGTTTTCACAGGGGAGGGGATAAGGGCGGTAAGTGAGGTAGGAACTGGAATATGTTAACCCAAAAGATGTGTGTAGTATGTAACATGTTCCAAAGGTGAAATTAAACCTTTCATTTTGGATTTACGTAAAAAGATTAAAGTGGTTTCTTTACCACTTTGGGACTTCTTTCTAGAAGAAAAAATATGTCTACAACAAGACGTATGACCTGTTTAGCAATTCAAGCAGTGAGGAGAGCAAAACAAATCTACATTTGAAGAATGAAGAATTTCAAGCTGTCCTGATCAAGAGTCTGATCAATACGTTTTTCTCTTCACATGTGTGACCTTTAAGATTTGCCTTATGTGATAAAGACATAGAGTGAAACTGAACTCAGTATTAAATGTTTTAAATTAATGAATTTAACCTTTAGACTTGAAACCCTTCTAACCTTTCCATTTTCCTGCCACTAACTTCACTGAGAGCATTCTGTGGTGATTTTTTTCTTAAAAAGAAAAGGAGGGGTATGTCATTCCTTATAGAACACAATGTTTAACTGAAAATAGAGTTATTTGTGCAAGATGATGCTGACGTCAAAACGTGTTGATAACATGACAATGTAATATACAAAACTTTGCATAAGTATTTATCCTACTTGGGCTTTTCAGCATTTTAGTATAATATTTAACTGGAATTAACATCTCTCCAAAGAATACTTATTGTAGCACCATAATCAAAATAGAATTACATTTTGTTTTTACACCTAAAGTCCCAGTTAATCACAATTTAATCCCAGTATACTACAAAATGTCAGAGGGGTGTTATTACACAAATGAGAAAACTCAGATTACACAGATTGTACAGATGAGCTAGCATGTTTTCTAGAGCATCCAGCTAATTGTGAGTGTAGCTGGGTGTGCTTCCAGCTGCATGTGCCTCTCTCCCTTCACTTCCTTCTCCCCATCGTCAATGAACTCTCCCTCTTGGCTTCCCTGCTGTATGAGCAGAATGGGCTCGATTCTGACCCCCCTCCTGGCAGTGAACTTGAGCTAGAGAGCAGGGGAGTCAGCGCCAATAAGATCATCAGATAGAGGACTTGCTGTGCAACAGTGGATCATGAGATATGTAGTCCTTAAAGGGGTGCTGCTGAAGTGCATGGAGGCTTATGGCTGCAGAACTACAGGCACACTATTCCCTGATAGAGGAGGGGAACTACAATGTTTTTTCAGGGCAAATAACCAGGGCTCAAGAGAGAATAATGTGGGCAGCGAACAGATTAAACTAAGGGTGCCAACATCTTAGTGTAGCAGTTTAATAAAACAAATGAATAAAAAGACATGTATATGCTCATATAAGGTAAAAAATGTAAGTCTTATAATCCCCCATAAGGATCCACATTTTTTTAGACATGCCATATACAAAAAATGAGGTGTGCTTGAAGTAAATTATTTAATCTATGTGTTTAGATTTTAAAAATGTTCTTCCTATATGGGCAGTCATATTTCCGCATTAAATACGTACACAATTCCTGCTTCCTTCTATGAATTTGCTTATATACAGTGGTTGTGCTTTACTGCTACAATAAAAGTCCTCAAGCTGACCAGCTGGAAGATGTCTAACAGTGCCATCAGCACACAACTAACAGAAGCATGGCCAGAAGTCGCCTTCATGGAAGAATTGCAGCCAAAAAGCCATACCTCTGAAGTGGAAACAAGGCTAAGCGACTCAACTATGCATGAAAACAGGAACTGGGGTGCAGAAAAATGGCAGCAGGTACTCTGGACTAATGAGTCATAATGTGATATATATGGTTGTATCAGGAGACAGTTTGTTTGCTGAAGGGCTGGGGACCAGTACAATATTGAGTGTCTGCAAGCATGGTGGTTGTTTCTTGCAAGTTTGGGGCAGCAGCATTTGTGCAAATGAAGTTGGAAATTTGGTCAGGATCAATGCTGAGAAATACAGGCAGATAGTTAGGCTGGATTCACACGTATGCATTTTTAGTGCTTCTTGTATTTTGCAGATTTGAATTGCAGAATGTGTTCCATAGGAAACCATGTTAAATGGACTGCAGTGCAAATCTGCAAAATGCAAAAAGCACTAAAAATACATAGGCGTGAATCCAGCCTTATCCAGTATGGCATACTATATAACCAATATCATTAAGAAATATATTCAGAATAAAAAAATACAAAGAGTCCTGGAAGTAATGGTTTGGCCTGCACAGAGCCCTGATCTCAACACCATAGGGTCTGTCTGGGATTACATTAAGAGACAGAAGGATTTGAGGCAGCCTACATCCACAGAAGATCTGTGCTTAGTTCCCCAAGATGTTTGGAACAACCTACCAACCGAGTTCCTTTAAAAACTGTGTGCAAGTGCACCTAGAAGAATTGATGCTGTTCTAAAGGCAAAGGGTGCTCACACCAAATATTGATTTGATTTGGATTTTTTCTTCTGTTCATTTACTGCTCATTCTGGTAATTGATACAAAGTACGTTATTAACACTTCAGTACCCCTGTCAGTGGTAAATAGTTTGTAACATCTCTCTAACATGTCCCAATTTCTGCCTCCTCAATTTTCTGTTCAAAGGATTGTTCCCTTAAAACTAACCAAGTCACATCAGTATTTGTGGCTACACTCTGTAAAAGATGTAAACACAAAAATAATTGGTAATCCATTTTTTTCTTCAATTAAAATTACACGTTTAGCTCTAATCCAGATAGTAACAGTGCACAATTTTATTCTTATCCTTCTTAGAGATGTATTTGAGAAATCAATAAAAAATACAAATGACAACAATTTCTGTAACATATCCCAGTGTATATAACAGAGGAAATTGGAATTTATGGCATTATTTAAATAGTTTCCAAATAAAAATCTCAAAAAAATTTCGGAGAAGGTAATTCCTGAACAATCGTGAACATCCACCAAAATATACAGAAAGGTTTACTCAAAAGAACAATTTGACTGGAGGCAAACATTTTTAGAGGCTGGATTAGACCCATGAATTCACTAGCAGCAAGAACATTCCTGTGTTCAGTGCACCACCTAAAAAGACCCTCTCCGCCTGCCAGCCATAAGCCTTGTCCCTTTCTGATCATGGCTAATTTTTGTTTGCTTTATTATGGCCCCAGGGGGAGAAAGCACAGGGATAAGGCTTCCATTTACCTGTAATCTACATTAAGATGCAAGCAATAAGAGAAGGTGGAAGTTTTGGTTCATTAAACCTGATGAGACAAAATGCTCACATTACCCCTAATGGCCCTAATTAGGAACTAGTGGCTTCACTGCTTCCTAAAGTATCAAGTGAATTGATTGGGGAAATACCAGTCTTGTACACAAAATGCATGCCTCCACTTTATATGCATAACTGGCACATTTGAAAAGAAAACACACCAGAAACAAGAAAAGAAACATGAAAGAGGAACATTTGCCAATCAAAACATCTGATTGTTCTCATAGGAATCCATAAAGTAAAATCTTGTTTTTTTCCATCTTGGTTATACATTTTGGCATGTGAGAGCTGCTGAGATTTTTCATAGGCACTCACGGTACGCAATGTAGAGTGAAACAGACATGACTACTGAACTGAAAAAATAAAGAATTGCTTGTACATAAATATATATGCTTTGCTGAGAAACAAAAAAGGAACCAATGACATGTGCAGAATGATATTTTTCATCCAAAACAGTAGATGTTTCTTGGAATATTTGGGTTAACAAAGTAATTTTAAAGTCAACATAACTGCTCTTGCGCATTAACAATTGAGAAAAGAACAGACATGTGCATTATGCTGATAGAATAAGTAATTGTGACCAGCTGTCATGAACAAATTTATGATATCCATCAATCAGTGTAACGCAAGTTATGATTTTTACTTTATTTCCCAAAAATGTATATTCTGAAGCTACTTTTTTTCCATAAAACTTCAAGCTGAACCTTCCCATTCTACATAAAACTGTTCTACATTAGTCATCTTGCCCTTATCCTTCTTAATAAAGTGCAACAAAACCCAAAAACAAAAATGTTAATACATTGCAATTTACCAGTCCTTACATATAGTGGTTTCATAAGTTTTCTTTTATCGGGCTATTTTTCTCCTGGTAATCCTGTTAATAACACACTGTCTTTGGTGGCCATTAGCACTCCTTTTTCTTTTAAGAAAGTCATAGTTGTCACCTTAAGATAGGACTACAAATGGAGAATGTAACTTGCAAGGTAGACATTGTTTGTGCTTTCAGTTCACAGGAAGTGACAATGGCACAGCATTTCTGGCAAGATTAACAAGTACTTGTTAAAAAATGTTCTTAGCTCGAAAAATAAAAAAATAATGGAGCCACCACATTTATAAACTTGTAAGTTGAAATGTATTACATTTTTGCTGTTGGATTTAGATTTCCTCAATGTTACCTCTTATTTAAGCTAGTGCTCGTGTTTAGAGTATTTTCCTGCTATGCCCAAACTAAAAAAAATAAATTAAATAAAACAAATGCAAAGCTAAAATACCTATATGGTTACCATTTTTCCTGTCAAAAGATTTATTATCATGTTGCTACCATTACCACACTACTAACAGCTACAAAGATCACTCCGGTACCTCCTGGTTCAGCTTTCCTGCTTCATGGACCAGCTCTTTGTTAATCGAACAGAGGTGATGTTATTGATTCAGTGAATAAGCAGGAGGCAAAGAAATGACACAGGAGGAGGAGGAGGGGGGAGATTTACTAAAACTGGAGCATGCAAAATCTGGTGCAGACATGCATAGAAACCAATCAGCTTCCAGGTTCTATTGTCAAAGCTAAATTGAACAAGCTGAAGTTAGAAGTGCTCCAATTTTAGTATATCTACCCCAGGATGTCCTCTAACCATGTTAATCACCTGCATGGCTGTGCAATGTGGTAGGTGTGTGTAAATCACTGGCTGAAGAGAAACCCAGATCCTTTGGCAAGTAAGGCCCCTTTCACACCAGCGGACAGATCGGGTCAGACTTTCAATTTTTCAGGCGGACCCAATTGGACCAACTATTGTTCTCTATGGGGCGGGGGATGTTAGCGGACACGTGTCCGTTGACACCTGCCAGGCATCCGATCTGATAAAATCCTCTGAAAATAGACATATGGCGATACAGTCGCCATCCGTCCAGCGGATCGGATTGGATGACAATCGGATGGAAACGGACATGCAGTTCGTTTCCATCCGACCACCCCATAGAGGAGAGCGGGCTGTGTCCATTCTGCATAGCGGAGTGGACATGGACCTGTGATTCGCCTGCTCAGCAGGGATCAGCGGAGAGACGCTTGGATGGATCCGCTCCATCTGAAAGGGGCCTGATATACTAAGCAAATATGTATGTTTAGCCATTTACCTGGAGTTCGGCTTTAATTTATTCAATGCACTGACTTAGAGGAGTGTTAAGTAGAATGGACATAGCAGGCTTGATTGCCTTTAGAACAAAGCTTGTTTATGGAAATTGCTGCCTTAGAAACACACCAAGAAATTACATTAGACATTTGTCATAACTTGCATCAGAGTACTCAATAAATGGTCACTAAACCTGAAAATACAAGCTGGCTTGCATAAAACGCCAATACTAAACATAAATAGCATTTCTTTATGCATGTTAATTTGAAAGAATTTTAGCCCAATACAATTTTGTGTGAGTACAGCCTAATATCTAACAATATCAACTATTACAGGCTGAGACAGGCTGAAAAAAAAATCTTAGTGTTTGTTAATGGAACGGAACTACAATAATAAATTTACTTTAGTGATCTTTTACCAGCCTTCACCAGTTTTTTTCACATGTATCTTCAAATATTTACCATACCTTGTTTAAAAAAGATTTGCATTTTAGGTTTAGTGTCCCTTTAACACATCCATAGCATTAAATGCTAAAAACGACGCTTTTTCTGGCCTGTTGCGTATCCCTACTCAATGGTACAGATCGTTGAAAAAGAAAATAAACAAAAGAACAGAACAACAAAGTAGTCTAAATTGCTCACAGCAAATATATAACAAAAGGCCATGAACTACCTCAGTGCTGGAAGGGTCCAAAAAAAGTCAGACACCAAAAAGGTTTTAGGGAAAAACTTCTTTTAAACAAGTGTTTCCACACTCCCCTTGATCCATCGGCACATGAGAACATTTCCACATGTATATCCAATTCAGAAAGCAATGCTTTGGTGTCCAAAGTTTACTACGTTTGTGCTTTCCAAGGAGGAGAACTACTTTATAAAATCCACTCTCAAAGAAAAACGTGGACCATCAATTTTGTTTTTGGGTTGCTGAGAAAAAGGTCTCGCCGGGATTATTCTCATCACTGTTGGAGGAGGTGGAGGCAAGTGGCATAGGAGAAGACAGCTGCCCCTTCATAAGCAGCATTCTGGGAGTCTTGACAGAAACCAATTCAGTGCTTCTCCTGTTGCACTTGGGATAATGTGGCAAATATGTATGCTTCTGGTTCAATACTGACCTTGTGTGGTCCTCCCATGATAGAGAGACAAGGGCAGAGCAGCACGTGACATCTTGGTCCATAAAAGATCAGTCTGCTTTTTTAATAAATATCTGTTTGTGGGAAGGTATAACAATAACAAAAATAGATTACAAACAAAGATCAAATAAACACAATACTAAATATAAAGTCTTCCAGCTACTGTCCCTTTTTTAAGGGATTGTGGGCTAATTGTATTATTTTAAAGTTAGTATATTTTTAAACTTTTTTATCAATTATTTAATGCAAACATCTGTAAAAAAAAATCGACAAGATTGCTCAATAATGTCAACACAATATCAACTCATAGTAAAAATTCTAATATGGAGAGTAGGAAGTATTAAAATACATGTCACATTAAAAAAATAAGTGGCATTAGACTTGTACGAAGGTTAAAGTTATACTAAATGCATACTGTTTCATTTATAGTATACCTTCTCTTTCTGTATATGGATGATGACACTGTCAAATCAAATCATTGTTATTTTTGGCAATAACATGGTATGAGTGGATTTCTACAGGCTATGTCACACCCCTCCAGCCTGTGGCTATGGTGTGCATGTGATTAGAATAGAGGGAGGTGAAGCTTCCATCAATCAATATGTAACATTTTGCCCCCATTGTTTTTAGTTATTTAGTGGACATGGAGTAGGAGGGAGGGAGGGAGTGGGCTGTCATTTATCAGAGTGCATATGCCTACATGTGACTCTATGGTCACATGGGCTGCTCAGATGTGATCAATAAGGAAATGATCAGCATAGAAAAATGCTAAAAAATGAGCATGTGTACTAGCTACCAATAGCTGCTCTGCAGAGTCCCCAGCTGCAGTGGAGACATGGACATAAGGGAGGGATAGAGACTAGCAGGATCAACCAGTTTTTTTTTTTTTTTTCAGAATACAGAAAAGGACTCCCATGGAGTGAGTATGAACAGAATGCAATACGGCATTTATTGATAGTTTTTAATGATGTGGGTTTAATGACACTTTAAGCCATTTTGGCAAGAAGTAGAATCTATTGTACATATTCTGTCACAAATCAGAATTCAGCTTGACGCCATCAATCCATATTTTAGCTGGGTCTTCCCCCATCTACAGCCTTTAACCACTTCTGCTCTAGAGCATTTTTTTTTATTTTTGCACACATGTAAAAAAAGGGATTTTATTATAACTTACCGTAAAATCCTTTTCTCTGAGTTCACTGACAGACGCAACCCTTCATTAGACAAGTGGGGTTTATGCTCATATCACTAGGAGTAGACTAGGCAAAATAAAACAAAAGCATGGGTTGGCCCCTCCCAGGGGGCCGTCCTCACCTTAGGATATGACCCCCTGCTAGACAATAGCATATCAGTTCGCAACAAGCCGTACAAACTCAACAGAGGGGTGGGTGCTGTGTCTGTCAGTGAACTCAGAGAAAAGAATTTTACGGTAAGTTATAATAAAATCCCTTTTACTCTTATGTTCACTGACATATGCAGCCCTTCATTAGACAGGTGGGGATGTCCCAAGGCTGTGTCAATCAAGAGGGGCGGGCAACTATAACAACTGTACCCAACAAAAA
>BLSH010527292.1:889127-911157 GCA_018402905.1 Glandirana rugosa
TACACGTTTTGTGCGTACGAGTCTTCAGTCCTTGCGGGTCTTCACAGGTAAGACCCTTTGGATGTAAGGATTAAGAGTTTAGCTTACGTGGACTTGAAGGAGCAATATGCGAACATTGTACAATGGTGCAATCCGAACCAAGAAGCCATCAAGTCTCTTTTGTTAAACCTGTCTGACCAGTATAAATAAAAGGCCGAAAAGCAGAGCTAAAGCAGGACAATCCCTGCGAGTGGCTATGTGAGATGAAGCAATATGTGTCTGTCTGCTTCAACACAGGTCGATCAAATGCATTATGGAAAAGAGCTGAAAAGTGCGCTTATTAGCGCAGGCAAAATATAATGCATACAAGGTATTATAATTTCCCTAACAGTACGGACATGCACTTAGCGATTGTACAACCAAGCCTAACGTGGTAACATGTTACAAGCGTATAACGAGGAAGTTCAGGTGCATTCGATTTGAGAATTAGGAATGTAGGTTTCCCAGAATGGACACTTCTGGGCGTTCCTGACTTCTGAGCATGCGTGTTTTGCACATACTACTTGTTGGACCAACTTCTCTATACACACAGTACAACAGTCTTACAACCGCTTGTTGTACAATCAGTTTTCTAGTCTGCTTATTCAACTTCAGTTGTACAACCGCTGTACGACGGCTGTTGTAATCGCACATACTAACGGTCGGATGATCGTACAACAAGCTGGTTGTACGACCGTTGTTGTACAATCATTGTACCGTGTGTACGGGGCTTTAGTCTCCTCCTGTTGCACATACTCACACTGTAAATTATTCTATGCTTTTATTACTTTTTTTTTTTATACGCAATTTTTTAAATTTGCTTTTAATGGGAGTCCAGGATCTGGTCAGTAAAAATCAGAACAAGACCCCTTATGCAGCTGTTCAGCAGCAGATCTCTTCTAAAAGTGGTATACTGCTGGCTGCAATAAGCCAGCAATAGATCAATATAACCATTAACTATTGCTGAAAGAGGTGCCATGATGTCACTTGTGATGTCAATGCACTCCTGCACATTGCTTCAACAATGCGCTCCTGTGAAGCAGTTTACATAAGCATCAGAAGCCCAAGAGCTCATCATTTCAGACAGTCAATGGTTCCAGTGCTAGTGCTGTCAGTGGCCAGCAGGAGCAAGTGGCCACCATTTTAAAAGGGCACAGGGATGAAAAGCTGCTATCTCAGCTCTGTTTTGAAATTAGTGTGGCATTTTGACTATAAGAAGAATCAGAATCATTTTTGTAAAAGAAAATAAAGGACTACAGTGGGAAGGGCTGAGATTCCCCTCTGATGTCAGCCGAGAGGTCACATGACCACACAGCGGTGTTGTGAATTAAGGTATTTAGCTGCATAATTAAAAAAAAAAAACACATACACTGAGCAACATAGCTTGCTTTAACAGAGGGGATTCCAGTAATTATGCACAGCGACTTTACAGCCACACGGAATAGCAGCAGGAGGGGAGGGAAGGGGCGGGGAGCAGATTAGCAGCCATGATTACCGTGGTCAGCAAACTTAGGAGGACACAGGAACAGGCAGGATCAACCAGGTATTTTACAGCAAAGAATTGGACAAATGACCCTGCATAAGCATTGTGCTATATATCATGCTTTAGAGGAACAGGATATTTTTTTTAGGGTTAAAACCATTTTAAAAGTAGGGTATCTTCCATTTAATTGCATTCATATATATTTTTATAAAGCACTAGGCAATCACATCCCTTCTACTGACTTTAATAAAATTATGTACAGATGTCCAGAGCAGCAATAAAAAATTATTTTCAGAAGCCTTCCTAGATGATCAAACTAAATTAGAAAGAAAAAAAAACAACTGCAAGACCAATACAGCAGCCCCCAAAAAAACAAAATTCAACCTCTATCTGTTTTAGAGGCCTGTGCTGCTATGACTAATTACAGTGGCACAAACTAAGCCATTTTAGAAAATCTAAGTTCTCACAATTAGGGCTCATTTACATTGGTGAGCAGTGCTTACTGCCCTCTGAAAATTGATCTGCAGTTAATGGCTTTTCAGAGGGTGGTATAGTAATGGCTAAAAAGCATTCAGGAAGCAATCCTGTCGCCTTCTGAATGCCTGCCTTTTTTTAAATCCCAAAGGTGATTTTGTGTTAAAATACCACACAAGGCAAGCGTTTGGCTTGTGGGTGCGACACGCTCCTATTATCCTCAATGGGCGAGTTTGACAGATGGTGTCACCTATCAAACTTTGCTAGCCGAGTTAAAATTTCCGCAGCATGTGTACAGCCCTATCTGCCTATAATGTTATAATGTAGGTGGGTGGTCAGTGGATAATAAAATCGCAGCTCACCATACATTGTACTGCTGGTGCATTTGTTTTAAAGTGATTGTAAAGGCTGTGTTTTTTTTTTTTTTTTAAATAACATGTCATACTTACCTCTTCTGTGCAGTTAGTTTTGCACAGAGTAGCCCGGAACCTCTTCTTCTCAAGTCCATCTTCTGCTCTCCTGGCCCCTCCCTCTGGTGAGTGCCCCCTCAGCGAGCAGCTTGCTACAGGGGGCACCCGAGTCGAGTCAGAGCTCCGTGTATCTATTCAGACACAGAACCCCCTTTCTCCCCTGATTGGCTCACTGATTTTGATTGACAGCCACGGGAGCCAATGGTGCCGCTGCTGTGTCTCAGCCAATGAGGAGGAGTGTCTGTGACAGCTAAGACATTGGTGGACATCTCTGCAGAGAGAAGAGGCTCAGGTAAGTGATTAGGAGGTGCTGGGGAGGCTGCCACACACAGAAGGTTTTTTATCGTAATGCATAGAATGCATTAAGATAAAAAAAAAAACCTTCTGCCTTTACAACTCCTTTAAATAAACTCAAATAGAGTCTGATTTGTCTGCAATAAACATTTGGTGATTGGTACATTTGCTATCTTATAAATATGCCCCTTATTTTCTGAACAGCACCATATAAAAAGTTTGCAAAATGTCCCATCAACTGGATGCAGTTTATAACCAAATTCTTCATGGAAATACTTTGCAAACTGATCGTACGGATTAAAATAAGTTTTAATAAGTTGCAAAAGATTCACACTTTTAGTCACTTCTTAGCTTGTGTTCTCTGCCTTCCTTTGCTCTGACCAGGGTGTCTGGAAGAGCATTCAAGTCGGAACTTCAGAGGGAGTCTATTTTCATCAAAAGGAATTGTGTTAGCAGAAGAGTGTTGATAAGAGGAAAAAGGTCCAGTCTGATCAGAGACACACAGCAGGAATTTGAAGCGGAGTGCAGAAACCAAGGGGGAGCTGGGAGCATCCAGTACAGCGGGGCACCAACAGTGGGTGACGTGCTTAAAAGACCTTACTTACCTGAGGTCTATAAATATCTGGTATGTTTTTAAGTACTTTCAGTGTCAATGGTGGATTATATAGAAGAATATATATCATCTTGAGATCCTAATGTACTGAATTTTTGGACTGACATTTTCTACACTCTAATTGTTATGGGAATTAGTCTGTGATACTGTAGTTAGTCACAGCAGTACAGAAAGATATAAAAATCTTACTGTTAAGAATTTTTTTTTTTTTTTGCTTCCATTTACAGGTGTAAATAAAAAAAAAATTGCATGCAAATAATGAATCATAGCTCCAAAGTACTTAGGTGCACAATAAAAAATTTGCATAGACAGCTTCATCTTTGGATTTGTAGTGCATCACGCCAAAAGAATACATAAGGTGATTTTTGCCCTGACTCGGAGGTTGGGGTTGTAAACTCAAGCATGCAATCAGAAAAGTTAGATCTGCCAAGTAGTCCAGTGCCTCTATGAATAATAAAGCAAGAATAAGGATGGGAGCCTCAGAAATTGTGTCATTTAAAGCAAATAGGCAATGGCAGCTTCAATATTTCTAGCATGACAGGTTCCCTTTAGATTACCCAAAGCTGCAGCAGGCCTTTTTCATAAGTACCATCTTAAATTTAAAATGTAGTGGCGGGTGTACACGGACATGTGTCTGTTTACACCTGCCTACATCCAATTTGATCCAATCCGTCATAAACAGACAGATGGGGATACGTTCGCCATCTGTCTGGCTAATCGTATCGGATGGCAGTCGGGTGTAAACGGACAGGCGGTCCATTTACATCTGGCAGCCCATGGAGGAGAGTGGTCCATGCCCGCCCTGCATTAGTGGATCGAACACGGACCTGTTATTCGCCTGCTCAGCCGGTATCAGCAGAGAGATCCCCTGCTCAAGAAGCGGATCGCAGTTGCAGTCCGCCCTGTGTGAAAGGGGCCTACATTCTCCCCACAACCAGTAATTTTAGCTATAACCTGTTCTCGCCACAGGTGCATTCTTATACCTCTGACATGTCCTGACTGATATTGCTATTTACTTCTTGACCCACATTCTTCCACATTCTTCAGTGACAGCGACCTCAACTATAAAGGGAAATTGCTTGGAGGAGAACAGTGGATTGGATGGAGCACTGAAAACGGGAGGCTGGTACAGTGAATGGAATTAAACTATGCTAAGTATAAGTGAGTTCTGAGTTTCCTGGCACTTTTAATGATCTGTTTGGGCCATCTTGAACCAAAAGGATGCGTACTGGCTGCTGCTTAGGCTGTAATATACTGTAGTAGCTTGTGGTATGTACTGTACTGCCAGCAGTACCAGACACTTCCCGTTTACTGCTGGAGTCAATTGTGCCACATCTCTTCCATTTGGGAGAGGCCTTGTATTTGTTTCAGTGAATACAAACCTTCCTGTGATTGGCCGAGCTGGATAGGTGGGTGGATGGCATCACGATCTCCACTTCAGCTATTCAGAGGAAGCCTTGTATTCATTGAAATAAATACAGGACTTCTCCTAAATGGCAGACATGCAGTATGACTGACTCGTTCTCTAAAAGTCTCTGGTACTGCTGCTGACATACAGCGCCTCTTGTAGTATGTGGTACAAGCTGCTACAGGATATTTTAGCCTAAGAAGCTGCCTGTCTGCTCTGGCATATAGATAATCTGTTTGGTCCAAGCTGGGGCAAACAAATAGTTTAAAGTGCCAAGAAAACCCAGAATTCAAGAAAATACTACATACCTCACTCAAAATAACCCATACAGGAGAATCCGTCTGAATGCAAAGGCGTAGTGCTTCAAGTGGTCCAAAAGAAGGTTCCACTTCTCCTTCTGCTATGCCCTTGTTAAATGAACCTAACAAAGTAACACATGATTAACATTGCATTAACAGAACAAGCAGATCATAAAACACAATTTACATGAAAATATTAAGTCCATTGAGTTAAAAAGGGTTCCTAATTTATGTAGAGATTTTTCCAGCCCCACCAAGTTTTACATTGCACCAGATACAAAACTAAAGGTGAAAGAGCTTTTTTTGCCTTTCTAAATTCAGTCTTGAATGCTGGGGCAGCTGTTACAGTTCTAAATACGATAAAAACAACTGTAATCTGTTTTCAGGGAACAGCAACCAACCAATGTAATGTCTAAAACGTATGCAGTTAGGTAAAGTAGGGTATGTAGGGCAGAGCTGACTATATGCAAGAAAGGTGGGACCTAAGGCTATAGAACAGTGATTACCTTACAAGGTATAGGGGGGGGGGGTGTACAATTGGACTACCTGACCCCCAAAGGGCCCAGTTTAATATTCATTACATGTAAAGCTACAGAAGACTGTCATAGACTGAGGCCTTATGAGGTTACAGACTGAAATTAGTAGGAGTCAACTATTAGTGATTACTTTTATTTAAGGCCTCTAAACAAGTCAATGCTTCCACTACTGATTGCTGGAGCCCGAGGGCCACATTTTAAACACCAAAGGCCACATGTGGCCCTAGGGCTGCAGGTTGGGCACCACCAGGGCTATAGGTAACAAATGGGTCCCTGAAGTGTAATTAATGTTATAAGTTGTTATAGATTTGTTTACATAAATATGACACCATGGTTGTTCACACCTTTAGTTTTATATGAAAAACAAGAACAAACTGAATTCTGTTATTAGTCATTTTAGATGAAGTATCTTTTCTTTTCCCACCACTAACGCTGGCCATATAGGATTCATTCTTTTTATTTTGTTCAACCAGCAGGTTGAATGAAAAAAATGACCAAATTCCCCCATCCACACATTCAAGGTGGATAGGGGAATCACTCCTGCTGTGGTATTGTATTTTGATGGTAGGGAGTCTTCCCCGCCGTAAGAACACAATGATCAGTGTTGTCGGCTATAGCCAGTGGCACTGACTGGAAAAAACCTGACAGGCTGGTTGCATACAAGTGGATTGAAAGAGCGACTTGTGCACAACCAGCCAGCCAATACATAGATACCTTTACCTGGACCCAAGAACACCAATAAGTTGCACTGTGCCACTGGTCTCAGCAGTCAAAAGTTTTCAAGTCACAATGTTAGTTTTACTGTTATGAGTTCTGGCTAAATAAAAGAACTACTGTACAAATTAATGTATCAAAATAGACCTATTTCATATAATATGATACACGTGCGATTACATGCTCAGAGAGAATCTGTTAACTCACACTTTGAATTACTAATAGAGAGGAATTTGCCAGTTGCTCACCTATTTGAAAGTATCCATCAGGTGTTCTGTGATATTTAGACGGCTTACCCCTACCTTCATGTAAAGCTTCTTTGTCAGACTGGAGGCTCTAAAATGGGATTAAAGAAAAAAGAAAAAAAAAAAGATAATCATAGAATAGACAGCAGGGACTCTGGTCAAGATCCATAGACATGCATAACTGCCCAACTCAGGGTGCCATTAGGTAGATGAAGTTCTGGCTAAATGTTTACTTTTTTTTTTTTTTTTTAAAACAAAAACATTGTCTTTATTGCATGAAAAATAAAAGTAAAGTACAGTGCAACAGGCACCATTATCAGAATGAAAGATGTTACCAAGTACATACAACATCTGAGTATTAAGGTCCATAATACATAAACTTCTAGCACTACTTGCAGATACGTATACAATGCAAACTGGTATGAAAGCGTACATAAAGTATACTTTGGCTAAGTTAATTAACACAGAAATTAGACATTTGCAGACTGATTTATTAATCCATATCACAAGTAGAGGCAGTTTCCGTCCATCTATCCCAAATTTTGTGTTTTTTTGGGGCAACCCCTGTGAATATAAAGAACTTTTTTTATATTGAAGAGTATTATTAATGGCTGCAATCCAATGTTATACGGTTGGAGGAGACTCTCTTAGTCACACCCGTGCTATTAATCTGGCCATAAAAAGTGATTCTTGTAAAAAGATATGGAGATGTTAATCCTCTTCAGAGGTGGGTAGAAGGCCAAGCAAACACTGTTTGGGGCAAAGCGTTAGCGGAGATCCCATTCAGTCATGCAGGAATCTTACCACTTGAGACCAGTATCCTTGGATAACTGGGCAGAACCACACCAGGTGGTAGAAGGTGCTATCAAGGTCTCTGCTTGTAGGGCATGTTGGGTCATAGTTAGGTATATATTTGGATAATCTGATAGGGGTCAGATGAGACCAATGCAGAATGTACAGATGGGTGAGACGGTCGGAAAGTTTGGGAGACACTAATTTGCAGGATTTTAATACTTCATCCCATTCCTCATCCTCCAGTTCTCCAATGTTCACTAACCACTGTGACTTTAACTGGTAGGCTAGAGTAGTGGTGGCCGGAAGCAGGAGATGATTAAAATACGGAAATCAATTTCTTGGGGTCCGAGCCAACAACCACTTCCACTAAGTACAGGGACTCAAGACTGGGAAAGGAGCCCCCAAATTGAGTTTAAAGGGCATGACAGAGTTGTATATAACAGAAGAACATGTGATTAGGTATACCAAATCAGTCTAGAGTTCCTGAAATTATTTCACCCTGCCACTACGAGGACATGTGAGAGGTACTGTATATAGCCCCCCAAACAACACACATCAACAACTAAGGTGAAAATGGACTGTCCCACAAGGGAGTGTGAGTGCGGAACAGGGGGGCATTGGTATATTTCAAGCCTATACTCAAGATTTTACTGTGGTGATAAAGCATACACCATCGGTCACCTAAATGAGTAGGATCCCGTGGACCATGTAAAATAGACTGAAAGGGGTGATTAACTGGGTGAGGGGAGTTCTGGCATGATGTATCTATTTTGATCTAGCTTATCGAAGTAAAAGAAGTGGGAGAGTTGAGATGCTATGTAGCAGAGATGCAGGTCAGGTAGAGCAGTGCCACCCAGGTTAGTGGGGCATTTTAGTGTATGCCATGAGTTTATGTCTGGAGTTACCCAATATAAGTGTGTTGAGTGTGGATTCCATAGCTTTGAAGATGTGTGTGTGTGTGTGTGTGGGGGGGGGGGGGTGTACAATGGGGCACGCCAAAAGATATATAGAAAGCTTGGGAAGTAGTACCATCACTAAGTTGATGCGTCCCGTGACACCATAATGTAGTCTGCTGGGGAACGCAAAATCTTGATACCCAAGTATCTAAGTTGGCTTGCCCTAACCATTGGTAAGGAGGCCTACAGAGTAGTAGAAGCACCCAGTTGATCTGTAAGCCTGAAAATTCCCCAAACCGTTTGATCAGGTGTAGGGCAGCTGACAATGATGACTTTGCATCCTCCAGATATAGAAGCATTTCATCTACATATAGGTCGATAGTTTCGGCCAGTGGACCAGCTCGAAGGCCTCTGATACTCGGATGTTGCCTGATGGCTATGGCTAAGGGCTCTACAGCTAGTGTGCACAGTAAGGGGGAGATCGGTCAGCCTTGCCATGTACCTCTGGAGAGATGAAAAGGGTCAGATAGTCTGCCATTTACCTGGATCCAAGCTACAGGGGCTTGATATAGAAGCTAGAGATATTTAATAAAATTTGGACTGAACCCGAACTTGCGAAGGCATTCCCACTGATAGTCCCATTCCACCAAATCATATGCCTTAGCGGCATCAAGGATGACTACGTCTTGGGAGCCGACATCATCATGAATGGACTGTAAATTCATGAAAAGCTGTCTTCGATTGACTGATGGCCATGTTTTTTTAGGGCATAAAACCATCCTGGTCTGGATGGATTAGGGTGAGTATGACTTTGTTAAGGTGTCCAAAATGTTTTCTTTGCCTTTCCCCAACACCAGTATGGGAAGCGGCAACAACAGGCTAAGCTATAATTAGAGATCGAGAATTATGGAAAGCCTTGGAAATGTTTTAAAGTGGCTGCAAACCGTCAGATATACCTAGTGAAGTGACTGGCCTCAGGTGATATACAGATTAAACAAATCCTCCTACATCAGTTGTACCTGTTTATCTGCGACCCTCTCTCCTCTAGACCAAATTCCAGAACTTATACAAATTATCTGAGCTTCCAGAAAGCAGGGGCAGGGAGCTTAGGTTACCCTCTGCAGATCTCAATAACAGGAGCTGTGAAAGCTGGCTTGATGGAAGGGACACCCCCCTCCTTCACAAAGCACACAAAAACAGAGCTCTGGCTGTCAATCACAGGGTGTGTACTGGAGGTCCGTTCCCTTTGTGTCAGGATAACCTGTCCAAAATGATTCATGCTGATAGCAGAGGAATGAAGCAGCAGACAGAAAGGACACTGAGTCAAGTGCACACTATAGAAGGATATGCTTTGTTCATATTTCATGTCTGAGCTTTACAACCCCTTTAAGTTGAAGGAACTGCTTTAAGCAAGTAGAGAGCTTGTACTGAAATAAATAGGCAGACATATGGGGGGGGGGGGGGTTGGTTGGGCATGTATTTGCTTCTGCTCAATGAGTGTTAACCCTCAGAAGACAGCAGCTGAACACTACAGGTCAATTTATCAATTTCCAACAGTAAATATTATTATAAAAAGTGCATCTTAACATTATAATCAATCCATATATACACCTCCAGTGTCCATAAAGTGCAGATCAGATAAATAAAGTGCTTCAGTGCAATCCACCACCGTTAAAAGGATGGCCGCTCACCGATAAAGGGTCAAACCAGCTCTTAGCCCCTTTCAGGGGGAACAAGGTACACATCAACCTGGGAGGGATTATCGCTTGGATCACTCCTGCTGGATGGCTCCAGACGGCAAATCATATATGTGGTATAAAAACAGGACACATAGTGCTCTCCGCATGTAACAATCCACATTTAATGTAATAAAATCACACTTACAAAATAAGCACTGTGACCCAGGTGCAAAGTATACAGGCTCAATTCATAAAATCAGCTAACAAACATTGAAATCCACAATCAATAGATCCAAGCAGCGCTGGCCGCGGGTGACGTCACGCTACTTCCTCCCCTTCCGAACGCATTGCGTTCCAGGGACCGGAACTTTGTCAGCGGATGAGGAAGTGACGTATGACACCGCGCTTTATACTATGTAAACAGGAAGCGCAGTCCTCTGTTCACAATAGGTTACCGTGGTAACCCTACGTAACCCCGGATGTGATTTGTGTAGTTTAAGACCAGACAGTACCCTTAGGACACATAAATTCATACAAAAGAGTCAAGGCAAATACATGATAACTGGCAGTAATGGGAATATCAGCTGCTGTACTTCTAGTTATAGGCTTCAAGGCTGTTTAATTATGCTGCAGGGGCTAAAATCACAAGTCATATTAACTAGTACTTATCTTGGTCTTTGTAAACACTTGTTAATGCTTTCCATTTTGTGTATCATTTACGATTGTCATTATGTAAAAAAATACATTTATGAAGAAATGCTTTTTTGTGGCTGTTTGTATATGCATGTTCATTGTCATTCGGCTCAGTAATTAAGTATTAGGCCAAGTTCACATCTGAGCGGGTGCAGGACTGCATGTAAACCACACCCACAGCAAAAACACGCTACTGTTTAGCAGATGCGGGGGGTGCCATTGTTTCTAATGCCACCCCAAGCAATGGGAATCACAGCTGCAATTTTGGAAAGGTGCAGGGACCTTTTCCTTGCTTTTTCCATCGTTACAGCAACCCATTCTAATGAATGGGCTGATGTGCACGCATAAATGTGGCAATGGGGAAACCGGCATAGTGTAAATATAGACTTAGGCTAGGTTTACATTAGTGTGGGCTGCAGGAAGGCATGAATCGCCTTCCTGCACTCGCAGAAAAAATGTGATGCAGTTTAGATGTGTGGGGGTACCATTAATCCTAATGGCACCCCACGCACTGGAAACCACACTGCACTATGTAGTTTCCCTGCAGCCGCATTTTCTGAAAAGGTTCAGGGACCTTTTCCCTGCGTTTTCAGTGGGTACAGCAGCCCATTCAAATGAATGGGCTGCTGTGCCTGAGCAAATGCAGTTGCCAGGAAACCCTGCAGATGTGAACCAGGGTTTATAGCTGAACTTCAGGCAGATATACTAAAACATTTAATTAACAATTAATTAATTTAAAGCAGAGTTGCACCCAAGAGTGGAACTTTCGCTCGTCGAATTCCTCCAGCCCTCAGGTGTCACATTTGGCACCTTTTGGGGGGGAGAGGATACCTGTCAAAGACAGGTGCCCTTTTCCCCACATCTGGGAGCCTGGGCCGCGGCCACTGAAGTCAGCAGCCCGGCTCCCTTCTCCTTTGCCGCCGGTCAGCGAGAAAGCGCAGCAGCGGCTCGGCGTAAAGCTGAAAGGCTCCACTGCCGGGTTCCCTTACTCTCAATGGTGGCGGCAGCACTCACCCAGCTGATCCAAAGATCGGTGGTGTTGGAAATTATGAATTTATAATATTATTTTGAATAATATTGGGCTCTGAAATATATGAAATATAATGTAATATGTTAGATATATGTGAATGTTATTTCAATGTGCTTTTGACAAAATATTGTATGTGCAATTCTATTTCAAACCTCATGTGAAGTAATGTTAGGAGGAGTCATGCGGGTCTTTCTATGGACTAAGGCCATATAAGTAGGGAAGGTTACTTTGAAAAGAGCTGACCTAAGGTTTTTAAACAGTATAAGAATTTGTGACTTTGTGATGTTAGCTAGGAAAGAAAGGGAAGACAGATGATGAAGGGTAAGGAAGCCTACATTCTGGGAAACGTGACGTGAACACCTGTCAGAACTCTTCCTCCTCCTGACTTACATCTGAAGCCATACCATATCTCATCATGTAGACTTCATATTATGTTGCTACGTAAGTTTATCTGATGTTATGTTATGTGATAAAGAATAAACCAAAAAGATTTTCTAATGATGTCATTCATGCAAGTTTCTTCGATGAAAGCTGAGAAAGGATTTTCAACATCATGGTGGAAGAATGCGGACAACGCATATAGATTGTTTAATCTTGACGCCAGTTTACGATCTTGCTACAAAAAGTGAGTTTTTATGTCTGTTTTCTCACCTGTCAATAGCTTGTATGTTTTAGCAAGCAGAAGAAAAAAAAAACGCTCAGATCTAAAGAGGATGACATCACAGTCCGGACAGTGTTCCCCTATTTTTAGGATAAAAGGGTTTCCGGTTTGAAGCGTAACGTTACGGCGTGGAGGATTCTGCCAAGGTCACGGGACACAACCAGGGGATACTGGTTGCTAAGGTACGTGAAAGTTTTCGCGGGATATCAGGCTTGGATAGTCTGAGGAAAAAAATGTGACATCTCCACGTTATTATTAAAAGGCCACCATTGAAGGAATATTTGGCAGATATTCCCTTTGGAACAATGGCAAGTTTGGAAATCAGACACTGAAAAATAGGGACGGACGCTCAGGACAAAATATATCAGACACTTTTCTTCAAGGAAACTAAACAGATGGAAGTCAAAAGGTATTTCAAAAATAAGAACAGGAAAAAGCTTCAAAGAAGAAAAAAATACACACACAAGGAACGAAAGAACAGACAACGGAACGACAGAAAAGTCAACAGAACAACAGAAGACAAAATGAACCATCTCAAGACAAAAATACAAATGGACTGCTTATCTCTTGTTTTTTTTAAGCGCGCATAAGAACTATCATTCTAAACAAGGGTGAGTGGTTGTTTTAAGCAAGATAATAGCTTAAGCTCAGGAGTAAAAATGAGTCCCTCTAATATCAGGAGAAATGATACCATCAAAATATGCCATATAGACATGCAGTAGGTTAATTGAACAAGCCAGTATGAGAATAAGTTTTTTAATATAGCAATAATTAAGTTTAATGCTGCATGTAAATTATTGTTATGAATGTGTAAAGCCTTACAGTCAACATACAAAAGGGGCAGAACAAAGTTTAAGAAAAATCTATGTATTTAGTTGGAATAAGAACTGTATGTAAATTACATGATGGAAAAGAACGTGCTTAGTGTATAATAGAAAATTCCTACAAAATATGGTTGCAGGAAATAGTTAATGGTTGAACAATTTTTATGAAAAATGTTAAATTTGAATTTGGTAATTGAATTAAAGGTAATAGATTATCTTACTAAAGCTACCCTTGAAATATTAAAATATGAAAGTTTTAAAAATTCTAAAAAGTCAAATTGTTAAAAATTATGTTAAAAATTATTTGCAATGGGTATTATTGGTAAAAGTGAAGACGATGATTGAGAAAGAATTTTCTCGGGGAATTGGCCAATCACAGTTTATGGGGTAACCCAATCTGTGAGTTTCACGAGATTGTTCTCTTAATAAATCAATTGTCTTTGCTATAGTAAGAAGAGTCATATTGAACAGCAGTGTACATGATTATTAGCAGATGTACAATCAAAATCTGATAAAAGATTTTAAAAATGTTAAAAAAAGATAGAAACGAGATTTTTACTGATTGTACAACAATTGTACAATGTGTGGTAACTAAGTCTGGCAATGAACAGACCAACTGTAACATATCACTCTTTGTGACAGTACTACCAGCTCGTAAGAAGAAGCCTAGATCCAGTTACATACTAATTAGCTACTCATCTTAAAATAGTTTGGAGTACAGTACAACACATTTTTGTGTTAACTTTCAGAGATGTGGAAAAGAGTCCCAAGAGATACAAATATATATTTAAATTATTATTTAGTAATGTTTTAAGAATATTTTTTGGGTCTTAATACATTTTCTAGATAATTCATTAGTATTTTTCAGACAAGCATCTGTCGGGGGAAAATTTTAATGAATTACTAAAGCTTATAGAGGATAAAGGTCAAATATATTTAATAAAATGAGAGGCCTTGTATTCAATAATTTAAATATCTAAAAGAAAGTCTTTATAAATTTGGTATTTCTGACTAATATCTAAGATCTCTCTCTCTCTCAATTATTTTACATGCAAATGTAAGTGAGAGAAACTTTATAAAAGCTAGTGTTGTTACAAATGTTAGTGTATTATCCATTGCTGTGAAGTTTTACACCGTTTGTTTTTAAGACATCTTATGTTACACGGAGGGTGTTTTTAAAGGGAAAACAGGTGTTAATTCACAAGCTTGGCCAAAAGTGACAATTGAATGTTAAAAAGGGTTTGTCAGTTTAAGTAGGGAATAAATATTTTTGGGTTAAACTAATACAGTGTGAGAACAGGGTCACATTTGAGTAATTAGATATTTTCCAAATTTTAAGTGTACACTTGTTGGAAAAGATTCCTGTGCTTGTATATAAGGCGCCATATATCAGCACAGTGGAATTTATAAAACTTACTGAACATGTGTTTACACTACAAGCTGAATTTGAGTATTTGGTTGGTTGTCAGGGTGACAGTCACTCACACTGTGTGGTAAATGTTAGTTTTAAAAATAATCTTAGTTCAATACGATCAAATTTCCTTTAGAAATAAGAATATAGAGAAAAAACGCAAGAATCCGATTAAATTATTGTATAAGATTTAATGTAGTCACAAGGTAAAGAGGGGGATTAAGAAGATAAAACAATTCTATTGTAAACAAAATAGTGAATAGAGTTATTTTTAAATGTAGATATTCTTTTTGCATATCCAGATACCAGATTGATTTTTTTTTAAGCTAATGTAAAAAATTCTGAAATACTCATTTGAGAGCACTTTTGTCATCAAACTTCTGAATTTTGTTTTATTTGTTTATAAAACAATTCATAAGAATTAAATAAGTGAATATATAATATATGATAAAAATATATTACTGATGGTTTTGGCAATCTATATAGATTGACCATATGAGTTTTCTTTACCAGCTAAAGGTGGATATAAGTATGTTTTTTTAGTTAATTTATTTATATAAATTAATTGAGATAATTCTAGTAATAGATAATATTGTTTTACCAAAGTTAAAATTGTTATGAACTTATGTCATATTCCATTGGGGTTGGATGTCAAACCATTGAATCAGACAATAGTTTTAATAATAAGGACATTTTTAGGCATTCAGTAAAAATGTTTTGTTTATTATCATCTTTAATACTTAAATATTATTAAGTCTAAATAGGGTAAGATGATTCAAGAAAAAGGTAAAGATTGAAGGTGATCATAGGAATTCGGAAGTATGGTTACAAAACATGGCTAGGCCTTTGCTAAATTTTTCAATAGAAATAATGTCTTGAATGATATTTCTAATGAGTATGATTAGTAGTTAAAGTTAAGGTATCAGGAATGTCAAATACCATCTGGGGAAAGTTATATTGTTATTCTTGAGGTAATTAGAGTTCAAAGAATAGGGTAAAAATAAAATGGATAAACATTGAAAGGATTATAAATCTAGAATGGTTTATATTGATTAATGAGAATTACTTAAAGAAAACATATATCATTTTTTTATAAGAATTTGATACTTGTTTCAATTTTCTTTCCTAGATATATGTTTCATTTCTAAATTATTCTATTCTTTTCTGGACTTATGTACTTAATTGTTACAATTCTATCATGAAAAGCTCAACTGGACCTCTATTTGTTCATATTTTTTTGTTTTTTTCATTCCATCATTATTTTTGATTATGTTATCAAGGACTATGATTTTTGCTTGGACTTCAATGATTTATTCATATGGACTTGCATCATAGATGTCATATTGATCGTTCGATCATTATGAAAGGGGGAGTTTGGATGTGATTCTTAACCACTTCAATACTATGCACTTAGAACACTTTACTACCAGACCAATTTTCAGTTTTCAGTGCTGTTGCGCTTTGAATGACAATTGCGCGGTTGTGTGACGCTGCACCCAAACAGATTTTTTATCATTTTGTTTCCACAAATAGAGCTTTCTTTTGGTGGTATTTGATAACCCCTGCGGTTTTTATTTTTTGCGCTACAAATAAAAAAAAGACCGAAAATTTTGAAAAAAAAAAAAAATTCTCTATTTTTGTCATAAAACTTTGTAAATAAGTACATTTTCTCCATCACTGGTGGGCACTGATGAGGCTACACTGACGGGCACTCATGTGGCAGTACTGATTGGCACTGATGAGGCGGCACTGATGAGGTGGCACTGATGATGAGGCACTTATATGCAGCGATGATGAGCACTGTTAGGCGGCACTGATAAGCAGCACTGACGGGTACTGATAGGTGGCACTGATATACAGCACTGACAGGCACTGATATGCAGCACTGATGGATACTGCTAAGCGGCACTGATGGGCACTAATAGACAGCACTGATTGGCACTCATAGGCGGCACTGGGCACTGATAGGTGGGCACTGGTAGGTGGCAATGGTGGAAACTGATATGTAGCACTGGTATGCATTGATAGGGGCACTGGTGGGCACTGATAGGGGCACTGGTGGGCATATACACTGATAGGGGCTCATTCCCTGGTGGTCTAGGGTGGCATCTGAAGGTGGCACTGTGTGCCATCCACCCTGGGCACTATGTCACTTACCTGGTGGTCTAGGGGGGTCTCCCTGGTGGTCCAGATCGGCTCCCTGGTGGTCCTGGGTGGGCACATTCCTGGTGGTCCCTGGGCAGGCTCCATGGTGGTCTAGGGTGGCGATCCGAGGGAGGGCTGTGCTGATAAATCATCAGCACAAACCCTCCCTGTTAGGGATGCAGCCGATCGGCTCTCCACTCATCAGGTCTGCAGACCTGAGTACAGGAAAGCCGATAAACGGCTTTCCTGTGTTACACTGTGACCAGCCGTGATTGGTCACGGCTGGTCACATGGTAAAGTGCTTCGGATCGAAGCACTTTACCGAGATTGGTATTGCGGGGGGTCAGACTGACCTCCCACACCACCGATCGCCGCGATGCGCCCCCCCCCGGGCACGCGGCGGCTTGTTATCCTGAGGACGTCATATGACGTCCAGTCAGGATAACTAAGCCACTTCCCGGCCGTCATTTTGCATATGGCGGTCGGGAAGTGGTTAATGAATTTTTTTTATGAATAAGAGCATATTATGGGTATTTAGATATTGAAAATGTTGATGGTACTGAAATAATAGGAAAAATATAAGTAACTCTGCGTTGACATTTGAAATTTGATATTTTCTTCTACATAATATTTTTAAGTTTATTAGATACTTGAAAGATTATTATCACAGTAATAATGAGGATAGTTTGGTATACATTATAGTTATTATATTTAGGTTTCTTAATTTTTATAGGAACACACATTAATACAGAATTATACACATAGAATTTATTTTATTAAATTTGAGAGAACACATAACTTGGGAAAATTTGGATAGTTTGTTATAACAAGGATGTATAATAAATTGTACATTTGGGAGTATTAATACATAATGTATCCTAATTTTAAAAAGAAAAGAGAGGGTTAGGAATTTAATATAATAATTATTGGATATATATTTTTAATGAAGAAAATGTTAATTATATCCAAAAGAAAAAAAAGGGTATAGTTAAAATACACATAGGCTTGTGTGGAAGAAAATAATTGGATTTAAAGGTCTAAAAAAGAGTTATAGTTGAATTAAATAATACATAATAAGAAAAAGGGAAAATAGAAAAAGTTGTTTGCTGGTCATGGATAGATAAATGAATATGATACATTCATTATAGAAAGTTATATTTTTATGTATCAACATATGAATGGATTATTTATTATATGTACAGTGTCAAGGATAATGTATAAAAGCATATATTGTAGAATTATTTGGTTATTGAAATTTCCTGGAATAGAAGAATTTTTATTAATTCATAATTTATATTATGGATTAAAAAAATTGTTGATATATCAAAGATATTATTTATTTCTTCCTTATATTTAACATAGTTATATAATATAGTTAAAGTTATAAGAGTTTTACAAAAAAAAGTTGAATAAATTTATGAAGTGGAAGGAATAATTCTTTGATGATATTATGTTATAATTAGATGGAACATTAATTAAAATTAATAAATATATTACTTTATAGTTTCTTAATGAAATGAGATAGTTAAATTTTTCACAAGAAAATATTTTAGAGTATTGGGAAAATGCTTTTGTACAATATCTGACATACTAAATTGTTTATTGGAAATATTTCAGAGAAAAGTATTATTTAAAATGAATGCACTTTTGTTGATAGTTATAGTGCATTGAGGGGGAATTGTTGGAAATTATAAATTTATAATATTATTTTGAATAATATTGGGCTCTGAAATATATGAAATGTATGAAATATAATGTAATATGTTAGATATATGTGAATGTTATTTCAATGTGCTTTTGACAAAATGTTGTATGTGCAATTCTATTTCAAACCTCATGTGAAGTAATGTTAGGAGGAGTCATGCGGGTCTTTCTATGGACTAAGGTTTTTAAACAGTATAAGAATTTGTGACTTCGTGATGTTAGCTAGGAAAGGAAGGGAAGACAGATGATGAAGGGTATGGAAGCCTACATTCTGGGAGAGGTGACGTGAACACCTGTCAGAACTCTTCCTCCTCCTGACTTACATCTGAAGCCATACCATATCTCATCATGTAGACTTCATATTATGTTGCTACGTAAGTTTGTCTGATGTTATGTTATGTGATGAAGAATAAACCAAAAAGATTTTCTAATGATGTCATTCATGCAGGTTTCTTCGATGAAAGCTGAGAAAGGATTTTCAACAGGTGGCAGTGCCGACATCGCTGGACTTCATGACAGGTAGGTGTCCTAAAGTTAAAACTCAGCAGCTACTGTATGTGTAGCTGCTGCCTTTTAATTTTTAAAGGGGCGGCGGTGAACCTCCACTTTAACTAACAATTAATGAATTTATTTATTTATTAAAGTAGAATTACAGGATCGATCTATCAAATTTTAAAAATGCTCCAATTCACCTTCCAACACCTATACCAACTACTTCGTAAAGAAAGATGCATATACTCCGTTCCGATCATGTGATCTTCCATGTGTCAGCTACAAGGAAAGGGTGCTTGGACAAAGGTTGGAATTCTTAAGCGGATACAGGCTATAATCACCCATAGTCTCACTATGGGCCCTCCATTGTCAGAGCTCCCTGCTCTTCTCTGAAGCGGCTGTTAGCTGACCAGAGCGGCCTTAAAATAGGTAAGTATATGCATCTTTCTTCTACTCTTCTGCAGGGTAGTTAGTATAGCTGTTAGAATGGGGGGGGGGGGGGGCGCAGGTTTAATATTAGTTAGGTAGATCCTAGAATTCCATTTTAAGTGTAGCACCCCCTGCTTAGGTAGGAGCTAATGAGGGTTTTTTTTTGGTAAGTGAGGAAAATGTAATCAGACCTGACGACTGAGTGCAGGCCTGATTGTTTTTGTTTCTCGGCTGCTAGTGGTTCAGGTAGGACTGGGAGATTGACAGATGAGGTCACCAGGACCTCCCACTTCTTTCCAGAAGTTGATAATATGTTTCTGGACAGAGGGAGGGAGGTGTAGCCATCTGGGGTATTCTAAGGAGCCCTGATCAATCCCCAATCTGGATTGGCAGGGGGCAGGCCTCCTTAAATATCCAGGGTTAGCCCAATCTGGGAGGAGTGCGTTTGGGTGGAAAAGCTGGAATGTAGCTGAGGTTGCGGAGGCCAGTCTGGGGGGGTGAACTTGAGGCCTGGGAGCTTGGGTGAATCCAGGAGGATCGTGAGATCCTGGAGGAGAACACAAGGGAGCAGGAGAGCAATAGACAGTGCTACTAGAGAAGCTCAGCAAGGAGTACAACAGTAGTCGGTGAGTGACACACACCCTGAAAGGCTGTAGAGGCATGCCGGAGCAGATTGGGGAGAGAGACAATCTACAAAGGATGCAGTGAGGGACTGTGGTGTCATGGTGGTAGTGGAGAAGGCCATCCCAGCTGAAGTGGCTGACAAGGCCTGGAGCAAGAGGATGGGCTGGGAGTTGTAGTCCATCAGGCCGGCTTGCACAGCAGTGTTTTCTACACAAATGGGGACCAACTGTCCCTACCTGTAATGGGTGGTTCTGAGGTCCTGCTCACAGCATGGCAAGCCTCACCATGTTCTAGTCAGGCTGAAGAAACGTTGGAGGCCTAGTAAACTCCCTTCTGGGCCTCATCTGGAGAAAGTACTGTGCAGGAGAGATGAACTGGAGACTGTAGAAGCAAGTGATGTGCTGGAGGAAGAGTGATGTATATACAGAGGTGTATATAGAGGCCCCGTGTAAATTGTGAACAAATTCTTTGGGCATCCCACAACATCCCAACTCCCATTCTCCTAATAAAACAAAGTACCAGCCTGTTCTGTGACTCTGGAGCGGTATGGATGCAGTGTTGCCATCCGTCCGTAAATTTACGGGCAGCCCGTAAAAACAGGGCAGTTTTTTGGGTGTCCGTAAAAGTCCGTAGCACCCGAAAAGTGCCAGTAAATACGGCGGCCATCGGCTCCGGTCAGAGCTACGCATGTGCAATTACAGGAAATCCCTGAGCAGTGAGTGAGAAGATCCAATCCTGACCCTGAGATGAGTTGGACGACCACTCCTCCTGCTGCCAGCTAGTGCCTCTGCCCAGCCAATCCACCCTCAAATGAGGTTACTGAATTTTCCCGCCACACCACCGCCAGCCAGCACCTGACCGGAGCAGACGCTCCGGATGCATGGATGGATCCCCCTGATTCCTGCATGCCTCCCTGCTCTGGCTGACCCTGCAGCCCTCCTGGTGACAGTGGTGAGTGCAGTACACTTCCTCTTCAAGCCAGCCAAAAGAGTCGGGACAGTGAGTGTGCACTGTAGGAGTGCAGTGTGCACTGGATAAGTGGAAGGTGGTAATGGAAGGATGGTGTAATGGAAACAGGAGGTGATGAGGATGGTGTGATGGAGATGGAGGGATGGTGACAGGAAGTGATGGGGGGATTGTGTGATGGAGACAAGAGGTGATGGAGGAATGGAGACGGGGGGGTGATGGAGATGAGGGGTGAAGGAGGGATGGAGACTGGAGGGATAAAAACAGGAGGTGATGGAAACAGGAAGTCTTTAGAAGTGGAGACATAAATTCTGGTGATCCTAGTGGCTACCAGGGATTTCACCTCACTTTCTGTGGTGGTTATGGAACAGAAATTAAGGGGAAATCTCTACAATTTGACATAGGTGACAAAACTGATGGACTAAATAATCTGCCCTTATTATATTGAAAATAACAGAAATATTTTTTTTTACCTTGCTATCTACCTTAAATCACGTTGCTATTTGCACAGTGTACTTGCTTGTAGCCTAAATAATGAAATTTGCACTGAAAACTGTAATTTTGTAGCTTTTGTAAAATGCCAGTAAAAACGTGGCTGTGCCAGTAAATTTTGGGTGTTGTGCCAGTAAATTTCCATCTGTTAAGTTGGCAACACTGTATGGATGTGATTGAGGGCAGTGTGAGCAGGTGAACCACAACACTCAGCCATCCCTATGGGGGACATTGGCTACATAGGAAACAGTCAACCACGAGCAGATGTGCTAGCTGTAAGTATATTGGCTTGAGTAGAGAATTGAGAGACAGCTTCCTAAGAGTTCTGCTTCTCCTTTATTATCCAATCAGCAAGTTAGGGGTGTGTCTCAAGCCTCTCGCAGTGTTGCAGCTGAAGTGGAGGTCACAAACCCAATTATACTACCTGGCAGGGGTACCTAAATCACCGTTGCAGATAAAATATTAGTCAGTACTGTTCCCCAGAAATTTTGACCATCTCTTGATGCCTTTTCTATTCCGCACAAATACCCCCCCACCTTTTCTAAATCCAAAAGCACTTTGCATAACAATCCGTCTTTGTACGATCTCCGCGCAAAAAACTGTTAATCCCCACCAAAAAGATGGCCGAGGTCATC
>BLSH010527292.1:936950-949760 GCA_018402905.1 Glandirana rugosa
TACTATTTTTAATATCTGCAAAGTAAAGAAACATTCACCCGTTTGAATGTTTTAGACGTCCCTTAGTTTTTTAATAAAAGGGGTGACATGAAGCAACGTTGGGAACGATCTAAAGAAATGATGTTCATAGAAGGCACGCCTGCATTTAACCTGCATGGATTTGGCCCTGTCTAGACACAGGGACTTACAGGATAAGTTCACCTTTTGTAACATGTATTCAGGATGTAACATGTTACAAAGGTACCGGATCCTGAAATCCTGGAATTTCTATACCACAAATATGTGTATATGCAAATGTAGTCAGACAGAACTAAGAGTTCTAATGCATGTATATCACCAAGAGCTATAAAACACTGAAATGTAATTAAATAAGCATGTTACTTGCTGATATTGGTGAACTATGTACGTAAGTAGTAAAGAAATCTAGCAAGGGTTGCAACGAAGTACAGTGGGGAAAATAATTTTTTGATTCCCTGCAGATTTTGTAAGTTTGCCCACTTACAAAGAAATGAAACGTCTATAATTTTTATCATATTTGTATATTAAATCATAGAGACAGAATATCAACCAAAAATCCAAAAAAAACCACGATGCAAATGTTATAAATGGAGTTGCAGTTCAGTGAGTAAAATAATTATTTGATCCCCAAGCAAAACATGACTTAGTACTTAGTGAAGAAACCCTTGTGAGCAAGCACAGAGGTAAGATGTTTCTTGTAATTGGTTACCAGGCTTGCACACATCTCAGAAGGGATTTTGGTCCACTCTTCTTTACAGATCTTCTCTAAATCCTTAAGGTTTCTTGGCTCTTGCTTGGCAACTCAACGTTATAGCTCCCTCCATAAAGTTTCTAAAGGATTAAGGTCAAGAGACTGGCTAGGCCACTCCATGACCTCAATGTGCTTCTTCTTGAGTCACTCCTTTGTTGCCTTGGCAGTATGTTTTGGGTTATTGTCATGCTGGAAGACCCATCCAAAACCCATCTTCAGTGTTCTGGCTGAGGGAAAAAGGTTCTCATCCAAGATTTTCAATACATGGCCCCGTCCATTGGTCCCTCAATGCGGCAAAGTCGGTCGGTACCTTTAGCAGAGAAACAGCCCCAAAGAATAATGTTTCCATCTCCATGCTTGACTGTAGGGATGGTGTTGTTAGGGTCATAGTCAGCATTTTTCTTCCTCCAAACACGGCGAGTCGAGTTAATGCCAAAGAGCTCAATTATGGTCTCATCTGACCATAGCACTTTCTCCCAATCCTTCTCTGAATCATTTAAATGTTCATTGGCAAACTTCAGATGGGCCTGTACGTGTGCCTTCTTGAGGAGGGGGACCTTGTGGGCGCTGTAGGATTTCAATCCATGGCAGCGTATTGTGTTACCAATGGTTGGTTTGGTGACTTTGGTCCCAACTGTCTTTAGTGTCTTGACTGTCATGTAGTTCTGGGCTGATCCCTCACTTGTCTCATGATCATCCTTACCCCATGAGGCAAAATCTAGCATGGAGCTCAAGACTAAGGGTGACATGGTTATTTTGTATTTCTTCCATTTGTGAATAATTGCTGCAACAGTTGTCTCCTTCTTACCAAGCTTCTTTGCTGATGGTCTTGAAGCCCATTCCAGCCTGATGTCCTTTGACAGCTTTTTGGTCTTGCCCATGAGGTTTGAATGCAAGCAAGAGATTCTGTGGACAGGTGTCTTTTATACACATAACGAGTTGTTGTTAGGAGCACCTTCTTAAGTTGACAGGACTAATCTTTGTACCAATGAGCACATACTGTAGCCGGTCTGTGGGAGCCAGAATTATTTTTGTTTGGTAGGGGATCAAACTTCTATTTTACTCACTGAACTGCAAATTAATTTAGAAAAAAATTGTATTGTGTGTTTTTTTCTGGATTTTTTGGTTGATATTCAGTCTCTATGATTTAAAATACACCTATGATAACATTTATAGACCCTTCATTTCTTTGAAAGTGGGCAAACATACAAAATCTGCAGGGGATCACATACATTTCCCCACTGTACATGTTACCACTGCTTATTCAATCTATGCATCACAGGACTCTCATATAAGAAGAAGTATATGCACAAACTTTTAAGGACAATTATTTAAAGCTAACACACAACACAGCAATGAAAAAGAGTAAAGTTAGAATCAAAGAACTACTACAGCGACTGCCGCAATACAAGTCCAGGACAACTTCTGTCCTGTAGAATGAACTGGCTAGGCACTGCAGCTCCTTCACATGAATACAAGCCATTCTATGATTGGACAAAGTAGAGAGGGGGGATAGTGATGTCATAGGACCCAGGAGATTGTGGCAATCACTGTACTAGTGGCAACTATTACAGTGATTGTCAGCTTCCCTAGAGGCTTCTCAGGTAGGACATAGGTATACTTACATTGGAAGTGAATCTTACCTGGATTCAAACACAATTTGCAAAGTTAATTAAACACGGGCAAACTTTGAAACTTATGAATTTCAATGAGCAATGTTAATGCAGCTGTTCTAATAATTATACCTTGCAAGTTGTTTTATGCTTCAGTACAGCTTATGAGCAATAGATAGATTTTCAAGAATGCATACTTCAGATGGAATACTACTGTAAGTAATATGTTTCTGTTGTCTGTTTCCACTATGGAACTATGTTTCCACCACTCATACCAAAGTCCCTTTTACACTGGGTTCACACTTGTCTGACACGATAAAGATCAGACTTTCATTTGACTTTGCTCTGCGACATGTCTCCTACAGCGGTCCTACGTAGATCTCGACAATACCAGGCACCTTGTGCTCTGAGGATATTGAAGGGGAACCCACACCAAATAAAAAAAAAAAAAAGCCGGCATGGGTTCCCCCTCCAAGAGCATTACAGGCCCTTCAGTCTGGTATGGATTTTAAGGGGAACCCTCACGCCCCAAAAAAACGGCATGGCCCCCCCAAAATCCATACCAGACCCTTATCCAAGCACGCAGCCCGGCAGGTCAGGAAAGGGGTTGGGGGCGAGCGAGTGCCCCCTCCCCCTGAACCATACCAGGCCACATGCCCTCAACATGGGGGGGTTGGTGCTCTGCATCCCCCACCACAAAGCAACTTGTTCCTATGCTGATGAGGACAAGGGCTTCTTTCCGACAACCCTGGTCGGTGGTTCTCGGGGTCTGCGGGCAGGGGGCTTATCGGAATCTGGAAGACCCCTTTAACAAGGGGGGCCCCAGATCCGGGCCTCCCACCCTATGTAAATGAGTATGGGGTACATTGTACCCCTACTCAGTCACCTAAAAAAAGTGTCAAAAATAAACAAACACACTACACAGGTTTTTAAAGTATTTTATTAAATCAGCTCCGGTGCCTCTATCAATTTCTTCTCCCTCTCTGGTTCTTCTCCTCTCTGTGTGGTCTTCCTTCTCCGATGTCTTCTCGCTCTTTTGCCGTGTCTTCTCTGCTGTCTTCTCGTGCTTTTGCACAGTCTTCTCCGCTGCCTTCTCCCTCTGTTGTCCTTCTGATGTTGACTCGATCTCCCGGTGTAATGTTGAGTCTGCCACGTGCAATGACTTATATTGGCATAGGGCGGGGCCACCTTCTGATGTCTTCAGGAGGCCCTGCCCCCTTGTGATGTCATCAGCCGGGGCATGAGGGGGTGGTGATGTCACAAGGGGCGGGGCCATCCACTGACATCATCCAGAGGACCCACCCCCTTGTGAGGTCACCACCCCATCATGCCCCGGGCCGTGACATCACAACAGGTCGGGGCCTCCGGATGACGTCAGCAAGTGGCCCCGTCCCATGCCAATATAAGTCATTGCACACGGCGGACTCAGCATTACACCGGAAGATCAGGTCAAGTCGACATCGGAAGAACAGAGGGAGAAGACAGCAGAGAAGACCCGGCAAAACAGCGAGAAGACAGCGGAGAAGACCTGGCAGAAGAGGGAGAAGAGAAGACAGTGCAGAGAGGAGAAGAACAGGAGAGGGAGAATAAATCGGAAGTCACCGGAGCTGATTTAATAAAATACTTTAAAAAACTGTCTAGTATGTTTATTTTTTACACTTTTTTAGGTGAATGGGTAGGGGTACAATGTACCCCATACTCATTCACATAGGGTGGGGGGCCGGGATCTGGGGGCCCCCTTGTTAAAGGGGACTTCCAGAATCCAATAAGCCCCCGCCCGCAGACCAGGACAACCAGCCAGGGTTGTCGGGAAGAGGCCCTTGTCCTCATCAATGTGGGGACAAGGCGCTTTGGGGTGAGGGGCGTAGGGCCCCCCTGCACCAAAGCACCCACCCGCCCCATTTTTGAGGGCATGTGGCCTGGTATGGTTTGGAGGGGGGATGCGCTCGGTCGCCCCAACCCACTTTCCTGACCTGCCGGGCTGTGTGCTCGGATAAGGGTCTGGTATGGACTTTTGGGGGAGCCCCACACCGTTTTAGTTTGGCGTGGGGGTTCCCCTTCAAGATCCTCAGAGCAAAGCACCTGAAAAGCTCAAGAAAAATGCTTCCACTTTCGCTCTGGGGCGGTACCCTTCCATTGCGGTAAAAAAATCTTGCTTGCAACATCTTTGGAGCATGTTCGGGGAGTTGTATCAAAAGGGCCTCAAAAATGCCTCCACTAAGCCTTTTGGTGCAGTTTTTGAGTCACATGTCCTTTAAAAACCGCACCGCAAATGCTGCAAAAGTGCAGCAAAAATGCTCCATTAACGCACAGGCATTTTACTGGCAGTTTTGAATCGAACCAGTGTGAAAGTGCCCGAGTGTTTCTTTTCTCTCATTATCTAATCACTAGGGTGGGTTTATGGAGGTGAGAAAGGCATTGCTTTAAATGGACTAACAACCAAACCTTTTTTTTAAGATCTGGATACAGATGTGGATGGTAGAATTTCTGCCAGGTTTTTAAAGTTTGTATCCCCACTAGAGATATTTCCTTTTACTTATTGTCTCATATTGAGCTTTAACAGATCAGGCCAATCACTCGACTATGGGAATGCAGAAGATGTGTGAATTATAAAAATAGCTGGATAGAATTGCACACATTTTTTACAGTTAAAGCATTTCACATATAGTATATGTATTTTATAGGCATCAACTTCAGTTGGATTCAGTTTCTTTCACTACCAATCACCATACACTAATTAAATCTGTGTTTACTCTGCACATCAATGGCTTTAGCTAGGCATATCATTCTGTAGTTTAGAAACGTGAACACCTGCTTCTGAACCTCTTGTGAAGTGTTTGGACAGCTGCTAGTTTGTAGAAACACAACCGTGATGATGTAGCTTTGATGTGATCTCTCATACAGGACTAATCAAAGTGATGGCTAGAAATAACAGATCTTCACCTCAAGTCACCAGACAGAGGAGGTTATGAGAAGTACAGCCGTACTTCAGCAGGGTGTAACATACTTTTACAGATAACAATAGTAGGTCCCTTGTGTATAGCTTAAAATTTGTCATATTGTAGCCAAAAACAAGTAAACGGAAGTTTTAAACTTGGGGTATGCCAAATTCAATCAATGTATGGGTAGGCTGGTTGTACAGAAGTCAATCTACTGATTGACTTCTGTACAACCAGCCTGTCAGGTTTTTCCCAAATGATCAGTGCTGCTGGCTATAGCTGGCAACACTGCTCAGTGTATTCTGCTGGCGGGGAAGCATAGCGGGAGTGATTTCCACATTCACCTTGAATGTGTAGATGGAGGAATGGGGTCTTTTTTTATTATTTTTGTTCAACTGGTTAAACAAAAAAAATATTAATGCTTAGCCATCTTAAAGCAGAATGGTAATCTAGTCCTCCCCTTCCTTATACTACCAATGTGCAGAGTTGCAGTGTGTGGATTTTTTAGGAATTAATGCTTAAGCTACTGGTCAAAAACAAAAACAAAATGAATTTTCTCTGAAACTGTATACGTTTCAAATGTTATATTATGAAAGATGATGTAGACATTAATCTTCATTTTCACCTGCTTTTGTAAACCCCTCCTTCACATTACTGCCTGAATACATAATGTTACATTCATATTGTACAGCTGCATATTGTCCTAACTGGCTTCCTCCCAGGATCTAAAGCTCTATAGTGTAATTCTGTATGCTGCAGGTGTTCAGAACTGTGATACAATCAAATCGCTTTTATAGTTTTAAAGAACATTATTCAAACTCTGATCAACTAAACTTAAAACATTATACTTGGAAGTAAATAAAGTTAAACTATATAAAAAGTGTCACAATACATGAAGGAAAACATTCAGTTTGATTTTACATCTTGGTCAATAGGTCCCATCATCAACAGACTTAAAGCAGAGTTCCACCCAAAAGTGAAACTTCCGCTGATCCCCCCCCCCCCTCAAATGTAACATTTGGCACCTTTCGAGGGGGGGGGGGGGGGTTGGCGACCCTGTCCCCACTTCCGGGAGACTGGGCCGCGGCAGATTACATCAGCAGTCCGGTCCCCCTCCTTCTCCCTGCACCTTCCCCGCCACCGAGCCAGTGAAAGAGTGCATGCAGCGCTGGACTACGGGACAGGTTTGTGTCCGAATGTTAAAAGTCAGCAGCTACAGTATGTGCAGCTGCTGACTCTTAATTTTTAAAGGGCAGCGGACCTCCGCATTAAGACATCTGATGAGGTTTGTGACATGCAGTAAAGACTTATAGCCTTTCTCCTGAGAAAGTTTGAGGATTGGACTACAATCATCTAACTATCTGCACTTCAAAGGAACACATTATATAATGACCAACCAAAGTGAATTTATGGAGGTAAGAGAAGCCGACACACAGGCAGAAAAGGCACAAAAGTAGCTGACCAAAAAGAAGAGGCAGCAGAGCCTGAGCTAACCACATACTGAGAAAAGTGAGAGATAAGGAGGAAATTACCTTACATTACAGGGAAGAGAGAGGAGGCAGAGCTTGAATTGATCATGGACAAGGAGAAGTGAAGATTGAAGGCATAGAGAAAGCGATCATGGATTGGCAGAGGTGACAAAAAGCAGAGGTGATCTAATTGTGTACAGGGGATAGAGAAGGCTAAGCATTGTGAACCATTGGCTAAGTATGTACAATGAGGCTTGATAATTGGTTGAGGGACAAAGCAAAAGATGAATGTGATTGAGGGGAGGTATAGTGGGAGCTGACCATAGAAAGTAGATGCAGAGCAAAACTTGAGTTGATGATGGGTGTAGAGAAGAGAAAAGAGGCAGCTGATCTTGATCCTGGGAAAGGATGCAGTGGTAAACCTGTTCATGGACTGGAAAATGAATAAGGAGGACAAGGCTGAGAGGGAGCCGATATTAATCTGGAAGGAAAGTTCACGTATTAGGCCTCATGTACACTGCTGCTGGTAAACTGACCTTTAGAGGCATTTGGGTGTTTCTTTCAGCTGCCCCTGAACTCTCCTCTATGTTATCTTATCAGTACATTTACACAAGGTTGTTTAACCACTTCAATACTGGGCACTTAAACCCCCTTCCTTCCCAGACCAATTTTTAGCTTTCAGCGCTGTTGCAGTTTGAATGACAATTGCGCGGTCATGCAACACTGTACCCATATGAAATTTTTATCATTTTTTTCACACAAATAGAGCTTTCTTTTGGTGGTATTTAATCACCTGGATTTTTTATTTTTTGCCCTATAAATTAAAAAAGACTGAAAATTTTCAAAAACAATGCATTTTTCTTCATTTCTGTTATAAAATTTTGCAAATAAGTAATTTCTCTTCATACATTTTGACCAAAAATGATACTGCTACATTTCTTTGGTAAAAATAACCCAAATCGGGGTTTATTTGGTGTTGGCGGACAGACAGATGTGACGGGGACTGTGACAGATGTGACGGGGACATACAAATGTTTTGGGGAATGTGACAGATGTTTTGTGTATGGTGACAGATGTAATGGGGGACATACAGATGTTTTGGGGACTGTGACAGATGTTTTGTGTATGGTGACAGATGTGACGGGGACAGACAGATGTTTTGGGGACTGTGACAGATGTTTTGGGGACTGTGACAGATGTTTTGTGTATGGTGACAGATGTGATGGGGGCTGTTTTATGGGGACACTTATATGTATGGGGACAGGGGTATCAGTGTGCTTGGTGCACTGTGTGGGGGGAGATCTGTGAGAGCTTTCTGCATGAAATCATCATCATGCAAAGAGCTGTCACATAGCTGCAGATTCCCCCCCCCCCCCCGCACTGAGCTCTCACTGAGCTCAGCGGGGGGAGAACTGTCACAGAGACGGTCGTCTCTGTTTACAATGTGACGGCTGTGATTGGACCCAGCCGTCACATGATCAGGAGGGCCAATCACAGCGCCCATATCCCAATCATAATGATCACAGGATCCAGCCGCAGCGCGCCACGTGGCCGCGCTGCGAGTGCCCGTTCTGCAGGACGTATATGCACGTCCTGTCAGAACGGGGAAGCTCCCACCTGGCCGTATATATACTGTGGCCGGGTGGGAGGTGGTTAAGGTCGTTTCCAGGCAGTTGAGTTTAGAGGCTTTTTTGGGACGCAAAAAAATGGGTTCAGACGCCAGTTCAGAGGCATTTGAAGCGCCAAACAGCTTGTAAATGTGCCTAAACACGGTAACTTGTGTCTAGGTGCGTTTCGTTTATAGGCATTTCCATTTTAAAAAAACTTTACAAAATTTTTTCTTTCAAAAACACTCCAAAAGGCGGCATGCAAAACGCGGCATAATGGACACTTTAGATGCTGGTTTATAGCTGTCAAGATAAAACTTTCAGGGGAGGTTGAAACAGTGTCCCATGTAAATGGAGCCTAAAGGTATAATTTTAGGTTTAGTGATTGAAGAACATGACAGCCAAGAAACTATTTAAGGACAGCTTTACATCAAGTAAATTGGATGTCATCTTTTAGATAAAAGATCAGTCATTAGCTGCACATCAAAGGACTCAAAAAACAAAAACAAATGTACTTGGTCATTTTTAAAACTTACAATAAACACTTACATCAAAAGGGAGAATCTCCACTGTTGTGTTATAAAGCTTATCCTCAGGGTGCTCTATATTTCCACTGCGGAAAAAGAACCTGTAAAAGGAATGTTAGAAAAAAAAAAGCGTGAGATGAGGAGACAGACCCTTGCTTCAAAGACGACTACTGTGCTGAAGCTTGATACGATGATATTGGGTGATTACTTCTTAAATTCTAATTAACTTGGTTCCTACTGAGAGATGCCACATTCATAACTACCACTGTCTGAATCACATCCAGTACTGGTCCCCTATTTTGACACTTTCCAGAATTATCTATGCCTGTGAAAATTGCTTGTTGCAGATGAGCATCTCCTAATTGCTTTAAATATGATAAAGACTTACATTATTTCACCAGTTTTCAATTTTACTATACAAAGAAAAACACTTTGCACTGCTTTAATGAAGAAGCCTGTAAATTGTTGCCTAATTACATATAAAGGAAACAGCTGAAAGCATGCATGTACATTTTAATTCAACTAATTATAGAAGTTACATATAAATGCATAATGTTAGCGTATATATATATATATATATACACACACATACATGAGAGACAGAGTTAGACAACAAGAGACAGTGAGAGAACGCAAACGCAAAAAAACAATCCAGTCTTAATGACCAAAGGGGAGAAGACAATGAGGCTACTTTCACACTGGGGGCGGTGGAGCGTTAGCAGCAAATCCCCGCTAGTCACAGCAGGGATTTACCGCTGTTAGAGCGGCGCTACGGCTGCGGGAGCTGTGCATTTTTACCCCCCCCCCCCCACAAGGGGTTAAAACGGGGTTAAAAGTGCCCGTTGTTTTCAATGGGCAGGGGTGGTGGAGGAGCGGTATATTACCGCTCACCGCACCACCCCAAAGATGCTGCTTGCAGGACTTTTTGTAACGTCCTGCAAGCGCACCACCCCAGTGTAAAAGCACTCCGGCTTTCACATTGGGGTGGATTTTTGAGGCGCTTTACAGATGCTATTTTTAGATAAATAGCGTCTGTAAAGTGCCTCAGTGTGAAAGGAGCCTGAAGGACCTGTGAAGAATAGCCCTGCTAAGAAGCCCTTTTTCCTCTTTAATGATAGAGAGTCAATGGATGTACCTCATTAGCATCACCATATTAGTTTGGGACACAACATAGAATGTACCTGAAACATGGTTTTTCAAATACTTTAAATTATGCGTTATCGATTATATTATTATGACCTACAAAACGGATCTGATCACATTTTAGAAGCCAACTGCGCAGAGGCCCTGGAAATTCTAATTCATAAATTTTCTCTTATCTACAAGCCAGCTGGATTAGATAAGGCAGAAAGAAGACTTCTTGTCATGGCTATTGGGATACCGATTTTTAATTTTATGAAGTTTACTTGTGGTAAATACTTAAAACACTTAACCAGCCGAGTGGTCTCAAAAGATGCATAGGAACCCTCTGGAAGTACAATATTGCAGGTTAAATGAACTAAGGTGTGTATGTGTGTGTGTGGTACTATGGAAGACCTAGAACTCACTGGAGTATCTCTAGGGGGAACTGGCAACAAATAACCCCTTTTTAGAAAGTAGACAGTCCAAGATATTTTAGGAAGATGCATAGTGTTTTTTTTGAAGTTGTAATTTTTTTGACACTTTTTTTTGGAAAATTAAGAAGTAAAATAAAATTAGCTGTTTTCACAAAGTTTACATTTTAAGTTATTTCTCACACATAGCATAGGCATACTTACAATTACACCCCAAAACACACTCTGCTACTCCTCTCGAGTATAGGGATACCCCATGCCTAATCCAAAATCCAAGAGCATCAATTACTGTACGCCTGTAATTTCCTGACTACCCATCAGATTTCCTAAGTCCCTGAAGTGCCAGGACAGGAGAAACACCCACAAAATTACCACATTTTGGAAATTAAATCCCTTAAGGAATTTTCTATGAGGCATTATAAGTCTTTTCAAAACATTTTTTGACACAAGGTTTTGGAAAATGTGGAATGAAAATTAAAATTTTATGCAAGTTGTCAATTTAGCAATATATTTTTCACACACAGGATAAGCATACTTAGAATTACAGCCCAAAACACATTCTGTTACTCCTCCCGAGTATGGGGATACCACAAATGTGAGACTTTTTTCAGTATTTGGACTGATTATGTACTGGACTTTGTATCTTGTGTATCACATAAATTAACAAATTGTATCAAAAACAGTGTACTGTAATGTTCACCTCTGTATGAGTGGTCAGGTAATATAGCTTAGTGTAGCATCACCTATAGCAGTCCCAATTTCTATAAGCCATGCAAGCCTTGCCTACTGGTACATGGCTGCCCCAGGATTCCCAGGTCCGTGTATAGGAAGAGAGATCAGGGGAGGATGCGTTAAGTAGTGAGTAAATTTACGAAACAACATGAGTTGAGGGGTCGTCTTGCAAGAGTAAGTCTTCAAAGCTCGATGTGTCAGAGAGAATTGCCGACAGGGAGGAGAAACTGCGGACATAGGATAGGGCTTGTCGTCTCTGAAGCTAATGAATCGGGGGATGGGTAATCGCTTGAGGTGAAGAGCTGCTCATCAAACAGGGATCTGCCCGTAGAATTTGAGCAAGTCTCCTACAGTCTTTCTTTTGCCAGGGCCCAAATTCTGATCTTGTTACTGCTGGTGGGAAGGCAGCAGTCCCAAAAAATGGGGTCATAGGGCCTACCGTCTTGGATATGGTATCTGCTGAGATCAATCTGTCGCATAAGCGGAATGTCTGGTGGGTGAGGCCCGCCAAGGTAAGCGAGTCTGTATGGAGATTTGTGGGGGTCCATGGTAAGGCACATAGATCAATCAGATTCAGATAGCTTTTCAGTTGAACCCATAATTTGGAGGTAGTGTGATGCAACCAATCGGCCGGGATTGGGTGTCGTATTTTATCCTAGGGTGAGCCGTCCCCCAGATTAAAGAGGAGAACAGTCTGCGAAGCTTTCTGAAGTATGAGATCGGTATGTGGATAAGAATAGTTTGAAATAGATACAGGAACCTGGGGAGGACATGCATTTTCAGGGTATTGATCCTTCCTAACCAAGAAAGCCTCTTGGCTGCATAGGATGCAAGGTCGGCTTGGGTTTTGAAGAAGAGTGGGGTGAAGTTCTCTGAAAAAAGCTTGGAGGCATCCGTGGGGATATGTATGCCTAGATACCATATAGAAGTAGAGCCCGTTTTAAAAGGGAAAGAGGACGAGATGAGTTGCACTTCTGTTTTCTGGAGTGCGATAATAAGAATTTCAGATTTGTTGTAGTTCACTTTAAAGCTACTCATTCTTCCAAAGTCCTTGAATTCCTGCATAATGAAGGGTAAGGATTCTCAGGGCTGGGTCACAAACATTAACCACTTCAATACCGAACGTTTATACCCCCTTCCTGCCCAGACCAATTTTCAGCTTTCAGCGCTCTCAGACTTTGAATGACAATTACTCTCTCATGCTACACTGCACCCAAACAACATTTTTATCATTTTTTTCACACAAATAGAGCTTTCTTTTGGTGGTATTTAAGAACCTCTGGGTTTTTTTATTTTTTGCGACATAATTGAAAAAAGTGCGAACATTTTGAAAAAAAAAACACTTTTTTTTTAGTTTCTGTGATACCATTTTGCAAATAAGTAATTTTTGTCCATAAATTTGGGCCAAAACCTATACTGCTACCTATCTTTGGTAAAAATAACCCAAATAAGTGTATATTATTTGGTCTGTGTGAAAGTTATAGAGTCTACAAACTATGGTGCAAATCATTGAAAATTGATCACACCTGATGCACTGATGGTCTATCTCATTTCTTGAGGCCCTGAAATGTCGGGAAAGTACAAATGACCCCCAAATGACC
>BLSH010527292.1:951179-978358 GCA_018402905.1 Glandirana rugosa
AGTGGACGGGGACAGGTGACAGGTACTCGGGTACTCTGATGGACAGGTGACAGGTACTCGGGTACTTTGATGGGCAGGTGATGGGTACTTTGATGGACAGGTGACAGGTACTCGGGTACTTTGATGGACAGGTGACAGGTACTCGGGTACTCTGATGGACAGGTGACAAGTACTCGGGTACTTTGATGGGCAGGTGACAGGTACTCGGGTACTTTGATGGGCAGTTGACAGGTACTTGGGTACTTTGATGGACAAGTGACAGGTACTCGGGTACTTTGATGGACAGGTGACAGGTACTTGGGTACTTTGATGGGCAGGTGACAGGTACTTTGATGGACCGTGACAGGTACTTTGATGGGGTGGTGACAGGTCCTCTTTATTGGGGGGGTGATCAGTGTGCTTGGTGTACACAGTAGGCGGTAACGAGCTGTTATCGCAATCTCCCTGTCACACACGATCGGTGTGTGACAGGGAGAACCGCGGTAACAGCTCGTTACCGCGGTTTGTTTACATCACATGACCGGCTGTGATTGACACAGCTGGTCACGTGGTAAAGAGCCAAATCTATTGGCTCTTTACACGGATCGGAGCTGGGCTTTGTCCGAGGGGGCGCGCACGAGCGGTGTGCACGAGAAGAGCGTTAGTGACCGGCTGTGATTGGACACAGCCGGTCACGTGGTAAAGAGCCAATTTTATTGGCTCTTTACCCTGATCTGGGGGGGGGACACAACCCCCCGGCAGACGAGCGATCCGTGATCGCCGCTCTGCGGGCCCCTGGGGGCCCGCAGTAGCGGTGAGAAGCGGCGGACGTTGTATGACGTTCGCCCGGATCGACAAGTAGTTCCTGCCGTCATTTTACAATGACTCGGTAGGGAACTGGTTAATAAGTCGTCCGCAAACAGAGCCAATTTAGTATGGATAGGACCTGTCTGAATGTCTTTGATGTTAGTGTGGTTCTGGAGGACTACTGCCAAATGTTCAATAGTGAGGACATAGAGGAGGGGGGATATAGGGCATCCCTGTCTTGTCCCATTATGAATATGGAATGCAGGGGATAATTGTGATGGTATCACGCGTGAGACCCAGGCAAAGTAATGATACCAGGCCCGAAGTAAGACTGTCTCCATATTGGAAGGGGAGCTACTTAAATAAATGGCTGTTTTTTTTTCTCACCTTCTAACATGGCAGTCTGAAGTAGAACAAGCTTCTCCTTTACACCCCCTCTCTCTCTGGCCAGATCAACTTCAAAGGGGGCCCTCTGATTATGGTTTATGACTGGTCAGGAAGAGGCCCTGTTCGCTTATCTTGAACAAACATACAACAAACCGATGTGGGACATGCGACACCGTAAATCACCCCCCAGCAATCAAGACCCTTTCAGTAACTTTGGAACAACATGAGAAGGTAGAAAAACTTACATGCAGTCATAACTTCCGTTATACGTATGCTATAGTGATAACACATACATATTTGAATGTAGAATTTCGGCCTGGATAATTCAAGTATGAACATTCACCCTTTGTTACCCAAGGAGGGATAGAACTAGTCTATTCCCTCCCCAGGGTCCTAGAAAGTCTCAGTACTCTCATGTTTGGAGTCATTTGAAAGCTTTATGCAAGCTGAAATGGAATTTCTTACTGGGAGATGTGCCAGATGGTCCAATCACAAGTTATGATTTTCATAATCCATGCATGATTATGAAGCATGTATCTCCACGGTCCGCCCTGGACATTGTCTAAGGAAACGCCCTCTCATATGAATGGCCAGAGGGGTATGGCTCCACCCCTGGTGACCCAGAGAAAAAAGGACTGCCAAGATCAATGGGAGTTCTCATCTTACCATCAATGAACCAACATCAGAGCACCAGGAAATCATCTTCGAAACACTGATTAGGCACGGACATTTCAAATGCAGGTATTTTCATTCTGCTCTCTTTCGATGTAATTCTGTCTCACTTTGTACTTTTATTTTTCTGTAAATATTTTACTGCACCTAAAACTTGACCTTTTCATTATTAAACCTTATTTTGAAAAGTGTTAATTTTGTACCTAAAGCTCTTAATGCAACTATTACGAATCTGTTCCTTTGAAGAGCGCTACTCTTTTTTTTTTTTTAAATAACGCATCTGAATATATCTGTCTGCGGTGACGGTGTGTGTACAGGCGTTGTTCTAAAATACTGGTATTGCTAACATACGGGTCTTCTGGCCAGTATCCAGAAGTGGTGGCAGTGAAAGGGTTAATTGTTTGAATTAGCCCGGTAACAATCGCTCTCAGGCGGCTGACATTAAGACGGTGGTCCCGCAAACTGGGAAATCTTTGTGCTGAAAGCAGCTGAGAGTGGCATTGTTATGTTCGTGACAAGTGTGGTATTAGATCAGGGGGGTCCTCGGTCGCCGGTCGGTGAGGAGGGCAGCAATCTGATACCCGCGCTCGTCACAATAATGTACCATTGATTTTGATTCTGGCGGATGGGGAAGTGTAGAGTGATAGTATTCTATTTACCATTTGAGGGCCTACTCCTAATTGTTGGAGAGACATTTTAAGGAACCGCCAATCCACCCTGTCAAATTCTTTCTCAGCATCAACCGATAATAGACAGAGGGGGATATTGTGTAAGCGGGCATAGTCGTCAGGAGGAGGGTTTTTAGGGTATTATCCATCGCCTCCCTTCCACTCACAAATCCCACCTGATCTGAATGTATTAAGTCAGGCAGTAGGGGCTGCAATCTGTTGGCTAAAACCTTGGCGAATATTTTTAAATCAACTCCAATGAGGGAGATAGGCCTATAATTTGTGCAGAGAGTAGGATCTTTGTCAGGTTTTGGTATGAGGGAGATATGTGCTTCTAGTGTTTGTGGAGGAAAAACTGAGCCTTCGGATAGGGAGTTAAACACCTTGGTTAAGAATGGGGTAAGGAGGGAGCCAAACAATTTATAAAATTTAGGAGTGAAGCAATCCGGTCCCGGGCTTTTGCCAGATGGCGTGCTTGCTATAACTTTAGTGACCTCATCTTCAGTAATGGGCTCCTCTAGATCTCTGGTAGCTTCAGTATCTAAAGTGGGTAGTGCAGTTTTTGCAAAATATTCTGCTTGGCTCCCTTCTATGTCGGGGGAGGTATCCAAAGGTACCTTTGCTGGGATGTTATAAAGATGTTGGTAAAAGTCTGTGAATGTCTGAGCTATCAAGGAAGGAGAAGAGATAAAATTGCCCATTGACTCTTGAATGTGAGAGATGAATGTGGAGGGCGTTTTAGGGTGTAGAGAACGGGCTAGCGGGCTACCACATTTGTCCCGAAACTTGTATGTGAAGGGAGAGTTTTTCTGCGTATATGTACGTGCGGATGCATCATAAAGGTCCCTCAGTTGCGATCGGGCCGAGGAAACGTCTGTAAGAGTTTCTACCGTTGGGGAGCGTTTGTGGGTTGTTTCTAGGTCTTTACGTTTTTGAACTGCCGCTATTATTGCCACTGAACGTTCTTTCTTTTTATGGGTGCCAATTTGAATGAAGCTGCCACGTAGGACAGCTTTCAATGCTTCCCACTGAATGGGCAAAGAAGTGGTATCGTTAGCGTGATCTGTAAAAAATAGGTGTTTGAGATCCGCGTGGTGCAATCCGGATATGTGAGCAGGGAATTGTTTAATCGCCACGTCCATTCCCTTCATTGGGGTGGATGGGATCTTGAGTGTCATGCATATAGGAGAGTGGTCGGACCACACCATGGTATCTATCTCGCATTCAGGGGACCAGTCTAGGCAACTGTGATCTATCACAAAATAGTCTATCAGACTGTAGGAGTGATGGGCTTGAGAGAAGTGAGTATAGTTGCGAGAGGTAGGGTACAATACCCTTCATATGTCAATGAGGTGGAGGTTATGGATGGCCCGCTTCAGGGCACGTAACTTAGATAAAGACAGTGAATAGCGTGAGGTAGAGAAGTCTATAAGTGGATCTAGAGGGGTATTGAAACCTCCACCTAGGATGAGCTTCCCCTCCATGAAGCTAATCTGAAGGTATTGCATGGCTGTTGCGACTTGATTGACATTTGGCAGGTATATATTAGCAATCGTAAATTTAGTCCCCCATAGTGAGAACTTCACGAAAACATATCTCCCCTGTTGATCGGACATATGATCAATCAGTTCGATAGGGAGCGATTTATGAATGGCCACAAATTACTCCCTTAGCTTTCTGTGTGGGGTGGGTACTATGAAACCACCTGTTAAAGTATCTATTCAAGCATAGAGGCATGGATTCAGCTTGGAAGTGCGTCTCTTGTAACAGGAGCGCCTGAACTTGGTGCTTGTGCATTTGGTATAATATCTGCATTTGGTATAATATCTATCTTTACATAGTAAATAATGCTGCATGGTTCCCTGCTGCAACTCGGCAGTTTCATTGGGGTATGAGATACCCGCCGACATAGGTGGTCTGGGTGTGTGTGAGCTGAAAGTCAACCTGCCAGCGTCAGGAAGGCACAGAACTTAGTGCTGCATGTCTTCAGTCTTTCATTGTCGGTTTGGATGTCTCCCCAGTCTAATAGTGGTTATTACGATTAGGCACAGGAACAATATTATGTATCGCTTCTGGTTGCTCTTTATAGGTCTGGTAACCTTTTAAAGAGAGAGCTTTGTCAGTGCGCAGCCATCTACACCACCAGTGAGTTCTCCTTAATGGTTAAATATATGGTTTGCTGGGGCTGGAGGGATGATCCTGTGCCGCTGCGCATCTGGGTGTTTATCTGTTTTGTGCTATATGCCACATAGGTATATTCAGTGGCTGGGGGGACTGCTGCTGCGGTGAGATTAGGTGGAGATGGTCCGGGTGTACCAATATGGCTGCTGGTGGTGATTTTGAAGAAGGATTCTCCTGGATTGTGCGGTGATCAGCGGGAGCTCCTCAGCTGTACGTCTGTTGCCGCTTGCATCAGGCCACTGTCCACTTTTTGATCCAGGGCCAGGCAGGGGATGTGGGGGAGAGGATTGAGGGGTTTGCGGAGCCCACTAGGCTTGCAGAAGCACTGATGGCAGTGGATTGTGGCCTGGAAATCGCGGGATTATCAGTGCTACTGCGGCCTGGATCTCGCTGCTGGATGGCTCCCAAACTGTCCAATATTTGATCCAGGGCCAGGTAGGGGATGTGGGGGAGTGGATTGAGGGGTTTGCAGAGCTCACCCGGCTTGAAGAAGCGCTGATGGCAGTGGATTGTGGCCTGGCAATCGCGGGAGGATCAGTGCCATTGCCGCCTGGATCTCACCGCTGGATGTCTCCCAAACTGTCCAATTTTTGATCCAGGGCCAGGCAGGAAATGTGGGGGGAGAGGATTGAGGGGTTTTCATATCTCTCCCGGATTGCAGAGGCGCTGATGGCAGTGGATTGTGGCCTGAAATCCAGGAGCTCTCTTCACACACGTCCTCCTCTATCAATGTCCGGCTACCCTCTGATTGTGAACGCCCCTTAGCCACTACTCCCTTTAGCTGCAGAGGAAGCAGATGGGGGTGTACACATGCCGTGGCTGTGATGCTTTGCTTCACAGATGTGGCAGGAATTATTGCCCCTGACAACCACCTGCTGATCACAGCCTATTTAAATTAATGGGGGTACTTGTGTGGAGTCCAAAGGGGTTAAAGTAGGCCGTGATGAGGCAATACAACACCTCCTCACTGCCTAGCAAATACTCTCTGAATAGTGTTTTGTGTTCTCTCTTAAGAGAGCATTACAAAAGTGAATGAATCCTTATGCTGACACTATGACTGGTGTGGTGGTGATCTGGGAAGCTGTGACTGGTGCGGTGATGATTAGGGACACTGTGACCGGTGTGGCCATCATCAGGGGCACTGACCGGTATGGCTGTGATCAGGGACACTGTGCCTGGTGTGGCTGTGATCAGGGATACTGTGACTGGTGCGGTGATGATTAGGGACACTGACTGATGTAGCAGTGCATAGAGACATTGTACTGTTGTGGCTATGATCACAGACAATGGCTGGTGGCACTCACATAGTGATATCAGAGCAGTCAGCCATTGTACATGATCACCCCAACAGCAGTACATTGCACTTGCTCTGCTGACAGCATGTACATTTTTATTTACATTTTTTTTTCATACTGTTATTTTTACACGTATTGCTTACTACATCCTGATTACTACCATTCAAAGGCTGCATTTATGGAAGGGGGTCATTTAAAAAAATAGGCTCGAGAAATGATCTAGCAAGTCTACCTTGCAATCTGCATGGCCACATGAGACAAAACAAAGGAGGAATGGAGAATTGCCTCCTTTGGACCTTTAGGAGAAGGACATAGGGAGGGCAACGCATCCTCATTTAAGTGAAAACCAGACAATAGCTTGTATAAAAAGGAATCATTTGGACACAAAACCACTTTGTCCTAATATCACACCAAAAAATGGTTCCCTACAGGACAGAGCAGACAGCTCAGAAACCCGTCAGGTGGCGATATCCACCAAGTATTAACTAGTATAATTAGATGTGGCGCTGCCTGAGTGTGAGATATAAAATATGAGTAAACAATGTGCTAGTATGATGTGCTAGTATGTGCTAGCAATATGCAAGGACAGTAAAAAACTTGTAGTGTGACGTTGTGAATAATAAATAATAAAGTGCATATGTGCTAAGATAACTTCCTGTGGTGCTCAGTAATCCAACGTGTCATAATATAAAAACAATAGGCGAAAGTATGTACCGTCCCAAATAAACCTATCCAGTAGTTTGTGCAAGTATTTACACCATAAAAACCATCAAGTGAATGTACCATTAAAAAACAGGTAAGTACAAATCATAAATGGTTCAATAATGTGCTAGTATAATGCGATGGTATGTCTAATACTCAGAGGTGGAGGATCTAGTTATGGGAAACCATATAGTTCATATCAGTCCTTATAGATTAGTTATGTGCAAAGGTTCACAGTTCACTTATATCAGATCCAGGATATCCTTTCTGCTCCAAATATATAACATATAGTATTCTTCATACAATTTAAGGTGTTCAGTGCTCATAAGTGCTTTTCCTCTAAACCCCTATTCATTAGAAGCAATATATGTGAGGTAGAAGTGTTGTTTCAGGCGTGCTCCCCTTCGGACCCCTCCTTACCAGAGGGCATTACCCCTGCAGGGGTGAAATGCCTATCTTTGTAATCCACTGGTGTTCCTCATGGTGGTGCATTCGTCCATCCAATATTTAGGGAGAAAAGTACAGAGAAGAATCCATAGCGTAATATGTAAAAAACTTGTGGCTTTTATTCAGAATTCAGTAAAAACATCAATAGGACCCGGTAAAAAATATGTAACCAAGTCCCGGTAAAAGATACATAAATAGATCCGTAATATGTATAAAAAGATCCGTAATAAGTATAAAATAAGTCCCTGCTAGGTCATCAAACCAGCTCCAGTGTGTAGCACTCACTCATGTGGAGGAAGACCCGCAAGCTTCCTGTGCTGGATCGAGAGTGTGCTTCACCAACACGCTTAGGGAGAGCCGGATGTGATGTGTGGACTTGTGTGCGCACAGCTGGTCAACTGACGCGTTTCGTCTGTTGACGTTATCAAAGGTGTACCTAGCTGTGGATCAGTGTGGTATATATCTCTAGTGTTGTGGGCGGGGATCCTATACGTTCCTTCACGTTATTGGTTGTATTGGGCGGAGCTTGCTTCCTCATTAGAGGCTCGTATACGAGGGTTCATCTCAATTGTTTTACGATAAAGACTGCCTCATGTTTGTGTCAGTCTGGCGGCTTTGATTATAACTGCATACTACGACTTAAAGTGGGTTGGACATCCCAATTATGTAATTAGAAACCATATATCTTTAGAGGAGGATGTTAAGGCTTTTATCTTTATTGGCTGATATTCTTGTTTTGCCTTACATTTTTTCTACCTAATACGCCGATTCTGGGAAAAATGGCATTATTTTAAAAACTTTTAAAAGTTAAAAGTAAGGAGAGTGTAAAGCGGAGGGACCATCTATATATAAATCTGTTTGTCCTTGGTGGTGATCACTTATTAGGAAGTTCCTACTTTAGTATAAACGAACCATAAAAAATAATAGTGTTTAAAAACACTAGTATCTAAAAATGGAAAGTGGCTCTAAAAAGGGTCGGGTTTTTGGTGTGTATAAAAACCTTATATAAAAGTTGGTTCATACCCCTTAACCCAAAAATGACTAAAAATATTCAATGAAGCATAGTAAACAGGTAATAAAATTAATCTAAGGTTGGAGGTCAGGGCATGTTGTTGTATATCTAAAATTTGTGTGTGTAGCCCATATACCAAAGATAAAAGCACAAATATTCTACAAACCTTAATCATATATAAAATGCTTACGGAAGCATAGTAAACAAATTACAAAATATAGAGAATAAAAAATAAAAAATATAAGAATATGTACGGAGCTTGTTGGTGGTTGACCTAAAATCTGTGATCCTGCTTAAAATCTGAAAGGTCATAGTGTACAGATGTGAGAATAACACGCCTTATATATCTGTGTATGGAGGATCTGGTTTGTATGTGGTATATTATGTATGTAATTGAGGGGGTGGTTATTTATTTTTGTCTTGATATCGTATATTTATGGAATCTTCTTAGAAATTAGATATGAAACAGTTCAAGTCAATATCCACGTTGAGGCCTCCTGGCCCCAGCTTGTATATCCACATAGTTTCATTTTGGGATATCTGCTGTTTCTTATAACATCCTCTCCAGTGTGGTTGTACTTTATCTATCCCATAGAATTTTATTAGTGTAGGGTCTTTATTGTGGACTTCTTTAAAGTGCTTTGACAAACTGTGCTTTGGGAAGCCTTTTTTGATATTCCTTATATGCTCACTGATGCGTTTATGGAGTGGCCTGGTGGTTCTGCCCACATATAATAGCCGGCATGGGCACTCGATAATGTATGTATGTATGTGTGGTGTTACAGGTGATGAGAGATTTGATATCGTATTGGGTTCCATACGAGTGTGATTTAAATTTTTCTATTCTTCTTGGTTGGTCCTTTGCCGTCCTGCACGGTTGGCATTTTTGGCATTTGTAGAACCCTTTTAGTTCTTTGAATAGTTTAATTTCTTTAGGGGGATTAATGACATTGTGGACCAGGACATTTCTTAAAGTGGGGGGCTTTCCTATAGATAAATTTTGGCTTCTTGGGCAATAACTTCTTGAGGTTGTTGTCTGTAGTCAGTATTGGCCAGTATTTTTTTATTATTCTTTCCAACTGTTTGTATTCTCTATTAAACCCCGTAATGAAGGCTAGATCATAGTCTTTGTTTTTCTTCTTCTTTTTTGTAGTTAGTAAGGTTGTTCTGTCTAGTTGTGCTATTGTTTCTTTGGTTTTGTTCAAGGCGGGTAGATGGTAGTCTTTCACTTCAAACTTATTAATGATGTGATCTGCCTGTGTGTGGAAGTCTTCCAATCTTTGACAATTTCTCCTTAGTCTCATCATCTGTCCTTTTGGGATGTTTTGTTTCCAATTAGGATGATGGCAACTGTTAATGGGAATATAGCCATTTTTATCTGTCGGCTTAAAAAACGTTTTGGTGTTCACAGACCCTGTGCTGTTCTCTATCATCAGGTCTAGGTAGTCCACCTTTTGTTTGTCGAATTTCCCCGTGAACTTTAACCCATATGGGTTATTGTTAATCCGCTCCATAAAGATTTTGAGGGATTCCTCAGTTCCTTCCCATATTATGAATATGTTGTCAATATATCTTTTGAAATATTGTAATTCCGGGTTCTTGTGATTGTAAATGTGTTGCTCTTCCCATAAATCCATAAATAGGTTTGCCACGCTGGGTGCGTAACGTGCACCCATCACTACCCCTTTGGTCTGTACATAATATTCTCTTCCGTACCAAAAATAGTTTGACTCCATACATAATTTGAGTCCTTCTAATATATAATTAATTTGTTCTTGTTTCAGGTTAGTTCTTTCGTGTGAAGCTTTCTCTGCTCCTTCTAGACCGTCTGTTTGGTTTATACTAGTATAAAGTGCATTTACTTTTATTGTTACCAATAGGCTGTTGTCTTTCAGTTGTTTGTCTTGTAGTTCATTTACTAGTTGTAAGCTGTCCCTAAGATAAGATCTGCCTTGTTTGACTATGGGTTTTAAAAACTGGTCCAAATATTCCCCTAATCTGGAGAAGATGGACCCTATCCCATTTATAATCGGTCGTCCCGGAAGTGAATATCCTGGATGGGTTCAAAGGGTGGCTTTTGTAGGACCAAAAGTACCAAGGGAAGGTCCCATGGTGTCGCTGATGTCCAATAAGGGGTGGTGATATGACCAACCCTTCGAACAAAGGCCTGCATCAAGCAGTGAAAAGTCAGGCGTCTCTGAAACAGAATGACCAAGGCCTAACCTTTCAGGGTACTCAAGGCCAATTTTTGATCTATTACCAACTATGGGAAAGCAAGCAAGTCCCCCACAGAATAATGGAGAGATGCAAAGTTCTTATGATCACACCAATGAAAATACACTTTCCAGGTATGATGGAATACATATACCAGGGATTCTGAGATGCTCCTTTCCATTAGGATTAGGGCCATGCCATCAAAGCCAGAAACCATAAAAAAGGTATATGGAACTTTGCAACATAGGGTCTGAATGATCCTGAAAAGGACAGGGCAGTTCCACCAACAAGAAAAGAATGTCTGAGAATTAAGCCCTTCTTGGCAAATTGGGGGCCACCAAATCACGGTAGCCCTTTCTTCCTAGAGCATGCAAAGCAGACGTGTTAACAATTGAAGTAGAGTGAACCCATAAAGCAGCTTAAATTGATCCCACGGAGTCACCAGAGTGTCTATTGCCAGCGCTAGAGGATCTATTGTGCTGGACACAAAGCTGTACAGTTTACTGTTGAACCTGGATGCCAAGAGGTCCACGTCCAGAGACTTGCAACGAGACAGATCTCCCTGAACACCTCCAGGTGTAGTGACCATTCAGAAAGTCTGCCTACCAGTTTTCCACTCCTAGAATGTGCATGGGGGATATGGCCAGAACATTTAACTCTGCCCAATGTAAGATCAGATCTGCCTCCTAAGCTGCGTGACTTCTTATGCCACCTTGGTGGCTTATGTAAGCCACTGTTGTGGTATTGCTGGACTGTATTCTGACTAGAAGACTCCTGAGAGGGTCTCTGTCCACCATTGAAGGGAGAGACAAATCGCCCTTCGCTCCAGGATGTTGATTGGAAGGCAAGCCGATTCCAGGTCCCTTGTGCCGTGGCTGTCCCCAGCACTCCTCTCCAACCTGACAGGCTGGCATCTGTGGCAAGCATGGGTTCAATGGGAAGAATAATCGGCCCAGTTCCAGTGATGGATTTGACATCAACCACATCACAGAAACCTGGGCTCCGGAAGACAGGTACATAGGATGACCCAGTGACCGGGATGACCTGTTGCAGGCCAACAGAAATGTTGTACTGCAGGGGTCTGGAATGCCACTGAGAATATGGGATTTGAACTAAGCTACCAAGACACACAGGACCCTTACAAAAATTCTCAATGAGGGATTCATAGTTGACCCCAGGGCCTGAGCTTGACCCCAGGGCCTGAGCATGCTCCCATAGGGAGACAAGTTTACCCTATGGAAGAAACACCCTATTCTGGATCATATCCAGTACCAATCCCAGGTATTCCAGACACTTGGAAAGATCCAGAACTGATTTCTGTAGGTTGAGGACCCAACCAAAGTTCTGGAAAATCTGACCTCCTACAGGCCTCCTTTGACGACCACTGGTAGTGGCATCCAGCACTCTGCAGCAGCAGCATTACAGGCCTACTCAGAGCACCATCCAGCACTGTTCAGCATTACAGGTCACCTCTGACCACCATCCAGAGCACTATGCAGTATGCAGCACAGGCCTCTTCAGAGCACCGTCCATATCACTATGCAGCATTACAGCATACCTCCAAACTTTCTGAGATGGAAACGAGGGACAACTATAAGTATGTAGACACAGGACACCCCCCTTATCACGCCCTCTTAAAGGAGAATTATACAAAAAAAGATTAGTTAAATCCATAAGTGCTTTTTTTGACACTACTATTTCTTTAGACTGGCTTTTGACGTTTTCAAATGCAGCAATATAGGAAGAAATTGGATGAAAGGTTTAGCACTGGGAAACACTTTTTGAAAGACAAAAAGTGCATTTATATATAACTATATAGATCAGACCAAAATGAGGGACAAATGAAGAGGAAATAGGAACATTGTCCCAAATCAGGGACAGTCCCTCCAAACCAGGGACAGTTGGGAGTTATGTTACAGACCTCCTCAGACTGTCCAGAGCGGCTAAATCTGTGAGTTTGTTCAAACCTTAATACCACAAGTAATAAAATATTAGAATTAGAAAGGAGTATGCAATGAGTTTGGAAATTCTAGAGATATGCTTAAATAATGCATTACAATTTAACTAAACACATAGTTGACTAAAATCATTTTATTCAACTAAAATATACTGGAGATTTTAGTCGACTAAAATACGATGACTATAATGGGACTAAAACTAAATGGTATTTTAGTCAAAGACTATGACTAAAACTAAAACACGTGCAGAAGACTAAAATGGGACTAAAATTAAAATGCCATTTTAGTCCTAAGACTAAGACTAAAACTAAATTAATATTGGCTGCCAAAATTAACACTGACTGCAACAAAGCCAACACCGAAGCTATTACTTTTGTAAAAACTGGGAGGACCATGACTAAGCCGAAGGGGAGAAACACTTTTTTGAAAAAGAATATGGACTTTATAGGCACGTACAAAAAGTTTCATTGATAGATGAACATTTTAGTATACTTGTTAAAACAAACAAAGGGTGCGTTTAAAATCACACAAATATTTCAACCTGGTTTAGAGGGTCTGGAGGAACAATTGTGGCAAAAGAAATTGTTTGGGTTAGCCTTGAACATAGAAGCCTTTGAGAAATGAAAGGACAATTTACTCTGTTGAGTAACTGTCAGTAACTCGGCTCTCCAGAGTAGGCCTATATCTTCTCTTTACTGAGAAGAATTGTACTCTTTTCATCTGTAATCTTCTTGATGTACTGTATGTATTCAAAAACTCTCCAGAAAGGTATTCACCTTCAAATGGCATTGTTTCCAGTCTTTTTTTAACAGGCTGCTTCAGCAGACCAACAATTTAGCCAGAGAATTCTCTGCATTTGTATAAGCGAAGTACAATACATTATAATTGACAAAACATCATTCATGCCGTCTACACAGTAGTGTAAGGCTACTGGAAATAAGCGCAACTAACCTTGAAAGGAAGGACTATGTTTAATACCTCTGGGGTTCTTAGACACCAGGACCATATCCTAAGTGTCTGACACATCACCATGGCAATTTTAATTGGTTGTGCGGTTGGACCAAATAGGGATAAGGAAACCTTGTGCAAAGATCTCAAAGTGTTTTACAGGATCCCTGAAAGTAGGTAAGTCCTCAACCAGAAATGTTACAAATTTCTTCAGGCATGAGATAGGTGGGACTACATGGGGAAAAAAAAACAAAATGCTTAGAAGATCTTTTCTGGATGCTTCCAATCCGCTTACAAAACATCCTTGAATAAGGCATGAACCAGAAAAGCCATAGGAGCTTGTTTCTATTATCTAGAGCCCATGCTGGTCATTTTCGGAAACTTCAGGCACCATGGAGTCTAAAGATATTTGTATCTTTCAGTTTTGATGATACCATGGCAGAAGGTCCTTTTTCCACAGAGGAATCATCTGAGTTTGAGGAAGACTCTGCCCTGGTTATATCCTCATCCTCTAAATCTGATCAGTCTTGGGTCAGAGGGTTAGGAGGAAACTGCGTGGCTGCAGGCCGCAGATTTTTTAAAAATATGTTTCCATTTCCCACCAAAGAGAGGACATTTGGGAGGAGATTTCTTCTTTGCTCAGACGAAAAGAATGATTCATCTAAGTTGATACTGCTCTCAGAAGTTAGAGTCAGAAGCCCCTGTTCCCTGATACCCTGTGGAAAAAGCATGTCTGGGATGGTAGGAAGAGACCAGATGTCGTTTGGACTGCACTTAACCTCCACTCTGTTCTTAAGGTCCTCCATGCTGCCCCTACTTATGCCTGCTATAAGAAGAGGGTTCACACAGTGTTCAGTCCCCAACAGGTTAATGACTGTACTCAATCCCTGGTTGTGTATTCTTTTGTCCGTGCTATCATAATTGGAACACTCTGTGTCTCCTGTGATCCAAAGCCACTGAGAAGCTGAGGATTTCTGCACGCCAGGAGCTTAAAATGTCTCTCCCAAGATGGCACTGCCCCTCCTTGCCACTCCCTGCACATGCGTTGGCACCATCTTCTGCAATGGCAGTACAAGGTCTGTCCAGGAAATTGGGCTAGACCTTCTTGTTAGCCATCTTGTTAGACATCTGGGGATAGGGAGGGGAGCCAAGTCCCAATTACCCTGTTAAAGACGATCACAACAGTTTTTAAAGGCCCATGCCTGCTTACAACACCGAAAAAAAGGTCACACAGGACACTCAGGTTACCTTCCCGCACTGGGGGGGATCTTCAAGGACTGGGCTTTCACGTAGGTGCACCGCTGCCTTGGACCTGTAAAGCTCCCAGCAGCAATATACGCATTACACTCTAGGTGCACCTGGTTGAGTGCAGTCACAGTTTACAGGTCATCCTTACTGCTTATCTTGATGGGGGGTCTGGGTAGTCTCTCTAGTACAAAAACCAGGAGGCAGTGATTTGGAGACAATAGTAGTATCTTTGATATAAAAAAAGCACTAAATCTATCCTCTGTCCACAGAGATGCATGCATCATCTGAGAACAATAACAGAAAAACAATTATCACATGGTAGGAGGTGGTTATTGGAGGGAAGGTCCTAAGTTTGAACACTGGCAAAGCCTCTTAAATCACCTTAACCACTTCAGTCCCGGAAGGATTTCACACTTTAGGACCAGAGCACTTTTAGCAAATCGGCACTGCGTCGCTTTAACTGACAATTGCGCGGTCATGCGACGTTGTACCCAAACAAAATTTGTGTCCTTTTTTCCCCACAAATAGAGCTTTCTTTTGGTGGTATTTGATCACCGCTGCGTCATTTCTGATCGCCGCTATAAACAAAAGAAAAGCGACAAAAAAAAAACAACAAATTTCTTACTTTTTGCTAAAATACAAATCCAAAAAAATATATAAAAAAAATTTTTTTTCAACGATTTTGGCCGATTTATATTCTTCATATTTGTGATTAAAAAAATCGCAATCTACGTTTGATTGGTTTGCGCAAAAGTTGCCATGTTTACGGATGATGAGAATTAATTTCTGGGGTTTTTATTTTTATTTTTTACTAGTAATGGCAGCGATCTGCTATTTTTAGTGGTACTGCGATATTGCGGCGGGCATGTCGGACCATTTTGACACATTTTTGGGACCATTGGCATTTATACAGTGATCAGTGCTATAAAAATGCACTGATTACTGTGTGAATGCCATTGGCAGTGAAGGGGTTAACCTGCAGGGGGCGCTCTAAGGGTTATCTGTGTTCCCTGGGCGTGTTCTAACTGTGTTAGTGTTTGACTGGCACTCGCTCACAGTGCACGATCTCGCAGCCGCCGTCATATGATGGCAGTTTGCGATATCGAGCCACCTTGTCGGCAAGTGGTTAAAATGAAACTTTAATCAGAAAATGAAGTCCTGATAGATGACTTCAGGCTGGCAGGCTTTTGCAGGTATAGCTATGTAAAACTTTAAAAATAAGTGTCTATAATGTTTAAAATCCAGTAATACACTGTCTCACCCTGCTCTGCACATGCTCAGTTGCTCTACATTTTTAGGCACTGCTGAGTTTGTAGAGGCCGATCTGCTGACACCCTTTAAAGCGGAAATAAACCCTGCTATACTTTACAGCCAAGGAAGCTGCTTTAGTTTGATCTGCAACTGCCATGGTGCTGCACACATGATCAGTTATGACAACAGCTATTTGATGGCTTGACAGCTGGATTGAGGACACAAGCAAAAGTGACAGTTAGCAATCCTGGCGGCATTCCGGGAATGTAACCGTTTTTGGAAACCGTTAAAATCGATGGGTTTAGTTCCACTTTATGATTTACTGCTGTTCAGGGGCTCTGGGCTTCAGCAAAATGGCAGCATCCAGCAAGAAGAAACAGGAGCAATGCTGGAGGCAATTTACAGCACACGCTAATTTTGGTAGCATAATTATTAATACGGAATGTATGTTCCTAGCTAAAGAACATTATTTTTTTATCAAGTTTTTATGGGTAAAGTTCCACTTTAAGGTGCAGCCATTATAATTAAAGATCGGTGTCCTGTACTGTATCAAAAAGAAAGCATGGTGTATTGGCAACACAAATTAATCTACTGTCTAAATTGTTATTATTTCAGGTACTTATATATCGCCGTCAATTCATGCAGCGCTTTACACATACAGTGGGTACAGAAAGTATTCAGACCCCCTTAAATTTTTTACTCTTTGTTATATTGCAGCCATTTGCTAAAATCATTTAATTTCATTTTTTTCCCTCATTAATGTACACACAGCACCCCATATTGACAGAAAAACACAGAATTGTTGACATTTTTTCAGATTTATTAAAAAAGAAAAACTGAAATATCACATGGTCCTAAGTATTCAGACCCTTTCCTCAGTATTTAGTGGAAGCACACTTTTGATCTAATACAGCCCTGAGTCTTTTTGGAAAAGATGCAACAAGTTTTTCACACCTGAATTTGGGGATCCTCTGCCATTCCTCCTTGCAGATCCTCTCCAGTCCTGTCAGGTTGGATGGTGAACGTTGGTGGACAGCCATTTTTAGGTCTCTCCAGAGATGCTCGATTGGGTTTAAGTCAGGGCTCTGGCTGAGCCATTCAAGAACAGTCACGGAGTTGTTGTGAAGCCACTCCTTCGTTATTTTAGCTGTGTGCTTAGGGTCATTGTCTTGTTGGAAGGTAAACCTTCGGCCCAGTCTGAGGTCCTGAGCACTCTGGAGAAGGTTTTCATCCAGGACATCCCTGTACTTGGCCGCATTCATCTTTCTCTCGATTGCAACCAGTTGTCCTGCCCTGCAGCTGAAAAACACCCCCACAGCATGATGCTGCCACCACCATGCTTCACTGTTGGGACTGTATTGGACAGGTGGTGAGTAGTGCCTGGTTTTCTCCACACATACACCGCTTAGAATTAAGGCCAAAAAGTCCAATCTTGGTCTCATCAGACCAGAGAATCTTATTTCTCACTATCTTGGAGTCCTTCAGGTGTTTTTTTTAGCAAACTCCATGCGGGCTTTCATGTGTCTTGCACTGAGGAGAGGCTTCCGTCGGGCCACTCTGCCATAAAGCCCCGACTGGTGGAGGGCTGCAGTGATGGTTGACTTTCTGCAACTTTCTCCTATCTCCTGAATGCATCTCTGGAGCTCAGCCACAGTGATCTTTGGGTTCTTCTTTACCTCTCTCACCAAGGCTCTTCTCCCCCGATAGCTCAGTTTGGCTAGACGGCCAGCTCTAGGAAGGGTTCTGGTCGTCCCAAATGTCTTCCATTTAAGGATTATGGCGGCCACTGTGCTCTTAGGAACCTTAAGTGCAGCAGAATTTTTTTTGTTACCTTGGCCAGATCTGTGCCTTGCCACAATTCTGTCTCTGAGCTCTTCAGGTAGTTCCTTTGACCTCATGATTCTCATTTGCTCTGACATGCACTGTGAGCTGTAAGGTCTTATATAGACAGGTGTGTGGCTTTCCCAATCAAGTCCAATCAGCATAATCAAACACAGCTGGACTCAAATGAAGGTGTAGAACCATCTCAAGGATGATCAGAAGAAATGGACAGCACCTGAGTTAAATATATGAGTGTCACAGCAAAGGGTCTGAATACTTAGGACCATGTGATATTTCAGTTTTTCTTTTTTAATAAATCTGCAAAAATGTCAACAATTCTGTGTTTTTCTGTCAATATGGGGTGCTGTGTGTACATTAATGAGGAAAATAAATGAACTTAAATGATTTTAGCAAATGGCTGCAATATAACAAAGAGTGAAAAATGTAAGGGGGTCTGAATACTTTCCGTACCCACTGTATATTGTACATTAACATCAGTCCCTACCCTCAAGGAACTTACAACCTAAATTCTCTACACTTCTAAAAGTCAGAGAGCATCCAGACTCCATAAAATAAATGCACAAACAAACACAATATTTACAGACCTTTCCACCCGTAAGGGCTTGAAGAACCTGAAGCGTACAAAGTCTCCTGCAGTTGGTGTGAATGCCCAGAAGAAGTCTTCCCTCAGGTAAGCCTTCTCCAAGGTAAAATGTTGATAAGTTTTTAGGCTAGTGCTGACCTCAGCAGCTGGATTGACATGCTCCTTTCGCAGAGCTTGCTTCCCAAAGTCTTTATCCTGAATAAAACAGAGAGATCAGATAATAAGAGGGACATCAGAAACTCACTGGAATTATCACTTGCTGCTTTGAAACCTTTTTTTGCATGTACTAGCATTGGAAATAAAATTCATAACAGTATAGCTGTTGATTAATGGTCAGCTTCTGGCTTCTTTACAGCCTCTGAAAGAGAGATATCCTCTCTTCCTCTTCATGTACTGGTCATTATCAAGGCATCACACTTTTGCTCATAAAGTGTTTATGCATACCCCAATAGTTAGACTGGTTAAAGAGGAATTTGATACCCTTGCTTGGCATTGTAGTTGTAGCAGTTAGAGTCCTTTCACACTAGTGGAGTCCATTTTGATGGACTCCGCTGCTCAGCGGGGATCGATCTGTTGATCCCCGCTGAGCCGGCAGATGACAGCTCAGTCTCTGCTCACTGTGCAGAGATGGACCTGTCAGAGCCCCCGCTCTCCGCTATGGGGATCGGATGAAAACGGATCTGGCTGTCCGTCTTCACCTGATCCGCCAGACGGATGGAAAATAGGGTTTCCATCCGTCTGTATTTAGCGGATCAGATGTCAGCGGACATGTCACCGCTGACATTCGTCACTCCATAGAGGTTAATGGAGCGTTCATTCAGGTCCACCTGAAAAACTGACAAGGCGGACCTGAACGGTCCGTACGTGTGAAAGGGGCCTAAGGTGAAGACAATTATTTTAGGACAGGACCTTCGGTGATGAGTTCCCAAAAATATAAATCAAGAGGATATCCTGTTTTAAATATATCTAATTATAAAGAAGGAAAAACACTGCCATCCCTAAGGAATGCTCTTACGGTTCTTCAATCACCATACCTTTAGCTTCTGAATTTTTCCTGCTAATGACGAGTGGGTCCCTACATGTTGGAACAATGAAGGTTTAAACCGGATCCTAAGGTTTGCCTTTTGCCGATCGCAATGTTTCTGAAAAATAAACATATACGTTACATTTCAACAGCACAGGTCTTACATATTTCAGCCACGGCACAAATAAACTGACAAAGCTACCCTACTATATAAAATCCTTTTGTTGTCAGGAAGGAACCTGGTGTGTTCTGGGAATATTATTCTGGGTCTGTGACTCAACAGACCAAGGAAACTCCACTCTACCTAAAAGTATAATACAGGTTATGGTGAGAAGGGAGTAAAGCAGTGGTTCTCAACTCCAGTCCTTGGGACCCACTAACAGGCCAGGTTTGCAGGATAACTGAAATACATCACAGGTGATATAATTTGCTGCTCAGTGATTGCAGTATTCTAGTCTGCATCTCCCCAAGGTAATACTTAAAATCTGGCCTGTTGGTGGGTCCCGAGGACAGGAGTTGAGAACCACTGGAGTAAAGGAATCAAAACACCCTCTAATCTAATTAAATTAGTGCATAGCACAGTACAGCCTTATGCAAATCTAATCATTTAGGGCTGGTTCACACCACAAAAACACACTCCAGATCCGTTCTGGAAGCGTTTCTGAATGCACGTTTTAAAAATGTTTTTGATGTGTTTTAGATGCGTTTCCGATGCATTCCAGATGCTTTTTTTCCTGTTTTTTTTTTTCACTGTACTGGGGCCGGGTGCATTTTTGATGTGTTCCAGTGCACTCCAGTGTGTTTTACTGCGTTCCTGTACAGTCCAGTGCAGGAAAAATGCGGCATGTTCTACTTTTTTTCTGGAACCGGAAAGCCCTGGAACTGACTGCACTGGTGTGAACTATGCCATTGGAAACCATATAACCTACTTTCCATGCATTTTTTATGCAGAAAAAAAGCACTGTACTGCATGTGGTGTGGACTGGACCTTAAAGACAAATTAATCACATCCTTGCTCATCTTTTTGCATCCTCTTGCCTCTTGACAGTCTGAAAGCAAATCAGTCTGGCTCCAAGGTATCATAGTACAAGAATATAAAACTGGAATCAGTATAAACTGAAAAGACCTTTTCAACTTTAGTGTAACACTATCTTCTAGATATATGTTCAGTCATTCTACATGCTGTGTGATGTCAATCTCTGAGCTATTTTATACATCATAAACAAAATGCAGGACACAGCACCAATCCATGAAAGCAGTATATTTCCCATGACCCAGTGACGTGGTGACAAGCCTGTTAACACTTTGCACTTAATTATCAGGATTTAAAGGTATTTAATCTTATGCCAGATATGCTTCACTGCTGATGTTAATTTAAAGTGGGAAGGCCCAAAAGGCAACTATTTTCTGTCAAGGTCAATGGATTTAGCTTAAAATTAAACTAAAGTATTTGTTTTATTTATTTACATTCACTTGTGTAGATGTGTGCTAAACAATGTATGTTTTCCAAAGACGTTTTTGTACAACCCCATTTCCAAAAACATTGGGATTCTGTGTAAAATTCCCATAAAAACAGCACAATGATTTGCAAATTTCATAAACCTCTTATTCTTTCACAATAGAAAATAGAATTCTGTTTAAACTCAGAAAATGTACAATGACAAGGTAAGTGGTACTAACAAGGAAGAGCTGGGAGAACATTTTGCAACTAATTAGCTTAATTGGCACAGGTCAGTAACATGATTGGGTATAAAAAGAGCATGCTAGAGAGTCCGAGGGTCTCAGGAGTAAAGGTTAGCAGAGGTTCACCAATCTATAAAAAAATTGTCAAACAATTTCAGAATATTGTCCCTCCACATAAAATTGCAAAGACTTTAAATATATCATCATCTACAGTACATATCAAAAGATTCCAAGAACCTAGAGAAATCTTTGTGTGCAAGGATCAAGGCCAAAATGCAATATTGGATGCCCGTGATCTTTATGCCCCCAGATGGCATAGCACTAAAACCAAGAATGGTTCTGTGATGGCATTCACTGCATGGGCTGGGGAATACTTCCAAAAAACACTGTCTGTGAACACAGTTCACCGTGCCATACAAATGCAAGTCAAAGCTCTATCATGCAAAGAAGGAGCCATATGTGAACATGATCCAGAAAGGCTGCCATCTTCTCGGGGCCAAAGCTCATTTAAAATGGTCTACAAAGGTGGAAAACTGTTCTGTGGTCAGACCAACTGAAATTTGGCATTTATTTTTGCAACCATGGGCACCACTTACTCTGGGCTAGAGAGGAGAGGGGTCTTCCAGATTGTTATCAGGGCTCAGTTCAAAGGACTGCATTTTGCATGATATGTGGGTGCATTAGTGCATATGGAATTGGCAGCTTGCACATCTGGAAAGGCTTCTTCAGTGCTGCAAGATATATCCAGGTTTTAGAGCAGCAAATGCTCCCATACAGATGATGTCTTTTTTAGGGAAGGTCTTGCATATTTCAACAGGACAATGCTAAACTGCATATTGCATCAATGACAACAGCATGCCTTGGTAGTAGAAGAGTCCAGGTGCTTAACTGGCCTGCCTTTGACCGACCTTTCACCAATTGAAAATATTTGGTGCATCTTGAAAAGAAAAATAGAACAAAGACGACACAGGACCGTTGAGCAGTTAGAATCCTATATCAGGCAAATAGGACAAAATTCCTCTACCAAAACTCCAACAACTGGTCTCCCAGACATTTACAGAGTGTTAAAAGAAGAGGGGATGTTACACCGTGGTAAACATGGCACTGTTCAAACTTTTTTGAGACATGTTGCTGTCTTATTTCTTTCTTAAAATAGTACATTTTCTTAAGTTAAACAATTAATATGTTTTCTATATTCTATTGTGAATAAAATATGGGTTCATGAGATTTGCAAATCATTGCATTATTTTTTATACAGATTTTAATCAGTATGGTTTTGACAAAGCACTCTTCTGTAGTGTGAAACACGTCAACCGTGTCCCCTTCCCCTCGTGGATTGTACCCCTTCATATGCTTTTTATAAATAAAGATTTGCATCTAATATGGATGAAGAGTGCGGCTGTTCCGGATTTTCTTTTTGCCAAGATTTTAATCAGTGTCCCAACTTTTTGGAATTGGGGGTTGCATTTTATTTTACATTTTATTGCAGAAACCAGGAAAAAAATGTTTAACTTCATAATTTTAAAGCCTTTCCATCTCAAGTAGAACCCTGTGTTCCTTGTTCTACTTGTGTCTACATTTTGATAATATAAATACCCACTTTCAAACAGAACAGCATGCGTCAATGCTTGTGATGACAACAGTTTGAGATGCTTCTGAGATCATTCCGAATTCAATGACAGGTACATTTTACCTGCAAGATTGACCTCTTTAAATCAAGCAGGTTTTACATTCAGACAAACTCGTATGAGCGTACAAAACTATCCTAAAGCGGAAAAAATAAAAAATTCAGTCGACACAGGCCTTTACAGTGTAGCTCTGCTGCATGAAAAAATGCATTGCCTGGCCGCTACTCCCAGAGGTTGGATATGTATAAGGCCTTTTTTCCATTCCTTTACAAGTGTATTACTGTAAAGCCCTCTAAAGTGAAACTATAGTGTGACATAAGTTAGTACATTTTGAGCTAATAAATTACCCGCAAGTCAGATTTCAATAAAAGTTTCACTGTATTATTTTCTGTGAAGTGGTTTCATTATGGTTTTATATATGCAGATTTGAAGGTTCTCCCTCTAAAGACTATCTGCATGTCAGACAAGGGCAATCAGAATCCTAGCTGAAGGACTGCAAAAGTAAAAGAACACAAGATAAAAAAAAAAGACTGTTGTTTTCAGCCAATCTGAAACGAGAGAGAGGAACAGAAAAACACAATCTCTGTGTGGTAATTCTAAACTATAAGCACTAAATGTGTAATCGGAAAATATGATTCCCAAAGTATAGTACATACAGTATATACATCATCTGAGAAGGATTCATAGGAAAAAGCCACTGGAGACTTAGGGGTATATCCCCAAACATAAGCGCTACTGACCTGACTAGCAACAGTAAGTCAACAACTTGTGATGAGTGTCTCTCTGTATGGGAACACTGGAGGCCCTGGGAAGTGGAGTACTTGTTTTTTTTACACCTGCAAGAGCACTCTTTTTTTGGGAACTTTTTGCTTTTTTTTTAGTTTCTTTAGTATATAAATTATGTAGAAAGTAGGGGCGTTGCTGGAATTGTGGAAGATCTGAGGTACCCTTGCGCATTCAGAGCAGACGAATGAGACGATGCACATAGAAACCTAGGCTGACTTGTGTGTGTGTCCAATGGATAGGTCTTAAAGGGGCCTAGTTACATAAACCCTCAGCCTTCTACCTACAAAATATGCTTTATTTCTGTAGCACCAGCAAGAGTCTAACAAAATAATTACAAATCCCAGCACTTAGCCACTTGCCGCCTGGGGCACTTTTGACATTTTCATATACAGGTGCATCTCAAAAAATTAGATCATCATCATGAAGTTAATTTATTTCAGCAATTCAATTCAACAAGTGAAACGCATATATTATATAGATTCATTACACACAGAGTGATATAGTTTAAGTATTTCTTTCTTTTAATTTTGATCGTTATGGCTTACAGCTAGTGAAAACACGACATTCAGTATCTCAGAAAATTATAATATTGTGAAAAAATTCAATATTGTAGACTCATGGTGTCACACTCTAATCAGCTAATTAACTAAACACCTGTAAAGCTTTCTTTGGTGTCTTAGTCTGGATCAGTAGGTTACACAATGGGGAAGACTGCTGACTTGACAGTGGTCCAGTAGACAGTCATTGACACCCTCCACAAGGAGGGAAAGTTGCAAAAGGTCATTGCTAAAGAAGCTGGCTGTTCAAAGTGTATTAATGGAAAGTTGAGTGGAAGGAAAAAGTGTAGTAGAAAAAGGTGCACAAGCAACAGGGATAACCGTAGCCTTGAGAGGATTGTGAAGCAAAGACCATTCAAGAATTTGGCGGAAATACACAAGGAGTGAACTACGCCTGGTGTCAGTGCTTCAAGAGCCACCACACACAGATGTGTCCAGGACATGGGCTACAACTTTTGCATTCCTTGTGTCAAGCCACTCCTAAACACCAGAGACAATGTCAGAAGCATCTTTCCTGGGCTAAGGAGAAAAAGGATTGGACCGTTGCTCAGCGGTCCAAAGTCCTCTTTTTGGATGAAAGTAATTTTGCATTTCATTTGGAAATATAGGACCCAGAATCTGGAGGTTCAGTGTGAAGTTTCCACAGTCAGTGATGATTTGGGGAGCCATGTCATCTACTGGTGTTGGTCCACTATGTTTTAACAAGTCCAAAGTCAGTGCAGCCCTCTACCAGAAAATTCTAGAGCACTTCATGCTGCCCTCTGCTGACCAGCTTTATGGAGATACTGATTTCATCTAAGCAACCTGGGCTTCTATAACACCTCAGCAGTGCCACAAGCTGATCGCCTTCATGCCACATTGCATTGATGCAGTAATTCATGCAAAAGGAGCCCCAACCAAGAATTGAGTGCATACTATACTGTACATGGACATACTTTCCAATAAGCCAACATTTCTGTATTAAAAATCCTTTTTTTTTATTGGTCTTATGTAATATTCTAATTTTCTGATATACTGAATTTTGGGTTTTCACTAGCTGTCAGCCATAATCATCAAAATTAAAAGAAAGAAATGCTTGAAATACATCCCTCTGTGTGTAATTAATCTATATAATATGTGTATTTCACATTAGGAGTTGAATTACTTAAATAAATTAACCTTTTGATGATATTCTAATCTTTTGAGATGCACCTGTGCATGTTAAAATCTGATTTTTTTTTTTTTGCTAGAAAACTTCTTACAACCCCCAAACAAAATTTCTAAAAGCAGTAGCCCTGAAGAATATAACCATAGTATATAACCATAGTGACCATTGCAATTTTTCATGTCACAGCATATTTTCACAGTCGTTTAACAAATGGAAATTTTTAGGAACAAAAATACACTTAAATTACGTTTATTGCACACAAACCCAATATAATACCAATTTTTTTGGTAAAATATAAAACATGATGCTGCGTTGAGTAAATAGATACCAAACATGACACGATTTAAAATTGTGCATGTCTGTGAATGGCGAAAAACGATGGTACCTAAAACTGTTCATAGGTGGTGCTTTAAAAGTCTTTACAGGATATAATTTTAGAGTTAAACATATACTATGGTAGAGTTGCTGCTTTCACTCAGACATTCATGGTGATACCTCAGATGTGTGGTGAAATCACTGTGTATGTATGGGTGCTGGACCTATGTGCCCATTTGCGACAGGGGTGCTTCAAATGTTTTTAATACTATTTTTGCGGTTTACATTTTTTTTGCACGTTTATACTTTTTTTTTTCATAAAACTTTATTGCTATCACAAGGGATAAATAAACCCCCTTGTGATAGCTGTAGGCAGTGATGGGTACTCTTAATGGAGACATCATGTATACTGAACGGCAAGTGGTTAAAAAAAAAAAGTCAGGACTGTGTAACACACAGCGCACCGGGGTAAGGACTGTAATGCAGAGAGCAAAGGTCAGGACTGTATAATTCACAGTCCAGTGTATACCGTAGAAACAAAAATTGCCCACACTCTACTCCTCCTAGTAAAGACCCCCCCTCCCCCCAAGTAAAGGTTTCTCAACCCCCAAATCCCTCCCTCTTGCCTTCTTACAGATCTCCCACCCTAAAGTCCACTCACCAGACCTCAGATACTGCAGCAATGATCAATGAAGGAAGGTCCTCCTCTGGGCTGTGTCATGTAAGTGCATGTCAAAACTGAGGGGGAGCTTTGGACAGCCTTCCTCTGAACAGTCATGGTATCTGGGGTCTGAGAGGAGGCGCAAATCAACAGTTGCAGTGGAAATGGAACTGTTGTGTCAAACGAAAAAAAAAACGTCAGCATCAGACTCAGGGCACTCCACAAGAGATTAATCAGACATGTTATCTTACACTTCTAAAAACAAAGAAATAATAAAATAGACTTCAGTCTACGGCTTTCCTGCCACTGAGGCATAGCATACAGGAGCATAGAACTGCGTTCATCTGGCCAGGTCAGTATGTCTTAGACCTAATTCACACCTATGCACTAAAAATGCACAAGTGTGAATCAGGCCTTACGTCCGTTGCATTCTCCTGTGCTGCTATAAAAGCATCTCTCAACCAGGGTTATGCCAGAGGCTGCTATGGGGTTCCTTGAGCAATAACCAGGCTACCAGGTTTAGGTAACCAGTGAGGACTATGATCTTTTTAGCCATCTGTAAGGGAAGAGTTTTCCCAATGATTACAAGTGTAAGGAGCATTCACGATCACACGAATGTACTGTGAGCTGTAGATAAAGTATTAGCAGGGGTCTCCTGAGGCTGGAAAGTTATTTCAGGGTTCATGTGTGTTAAAAAATTTGAGCAAGGCTATAAGCTCGTGGTCACTCTGTTCAGCAGACTCTGCTAATTAAAAGAACAGCTGTGATAAACTGCTGTTGCTGTCATGTTTACAGACCCCTTCCTTTCCTGAATGAACACTGTGCGTGATTGATCACTCTTGTGTTCATTCATAAACTGTGTTTACTATGCTTTCAGTTTATTATACAGAGTGTTTCCTGTTCATTAATTCATTCTTCAGAGTATCTGTGGCTGCAGAGAAAGGGGATTCTCTGTGTTCTCTTTTTTCATTTTAAAAGTGAAATATTAGGGGTCTGCTGTTTAAACCCCTGATGTTTCACCAAGGCCAGCTCAACAGGGAAAAATAATAAAACACTAAAATTGTGAAAAAAATACTTTAACCACTCCTTACCCATCGTATACAGAATGATGGCCGAAAAGTGGTTCAGTTATCCCGACAGGGAGAGCTGAACGGCAGCTCTCCTGTCGGGGGGGGGGGGGGCAC
>BLSH010527292.1:985177-1002236 GCA_018402905.1 Glandirana rugosa
GTGAAAGCCTCCGCCCCCCCCCCCCCCAACACATTTCCCTTCACCTTGGATGGAGCTTAGTCATGGGAATGGGGTTCCCTGTGACTAAGCTCCGGGCGCGGAGCGCAATGCATTGAAGGCCTGGCCTGGTTGGAGCCCGGGCTGAGACTGTTACAATCACACACACAGGGTTTGCAGTGATGTGTGGCTTACAGGATTTTTTTCTTTCCCCCATATTGACATTTGAAGCTGAGACAAGCTCCGTCCTAGCCTGCACTCCCAGAGGTTGGTTGGAGGAGGACCTGTCGGAGTCTGAGCGGCACCCATAATTCTGGTATCAATTCACTCTGTTAAGCTAAATTAGAGCTGTTGGCAGAGAAATATTTAGTAGCACACATTGGGGTTGATTTACTTAAGCCAAATAGACTGCACCTTGCAGGTGCAGTTACACTCTGCTAGGGCATTTGCTTCAGAGCTTAGTAAATGAGGGAAAGCTCTGCTCACTTCCATTATCCAATCGTGTACAAGCACAGTTTTTTTCCTTGCAAGTTATTGAGTATTCTTAGCAAAGTGAAGCTTCACCTCATTGAAGCCAACCATAACGGATCAGTTTTTGTTTTTTTCCGCCAGTCAGTCCGTCGATCAGCAGGTCGACTTCTGTTCAATCTCAGTGGCCACACATGGTTCAAAAGTCGCCTGCTAAACTGGCTGGATTTTGATCCATATATGGCCAGGTTTACTAAGCTCTAGAGCAGTGGTTCTCAACTCCTGTCCTCAGGACCCGCTAATAGGCCAGGTTTGCAAGATAACTGAAATACATCACAGGTGATATAATTTGCTGCTCAGTGATTGCAGTATTCTAGTCTGCATCTCCCCAAGGTAATGCTTAAAATATGGCCTGTTAGTGGGTCCTGAGGACAAGAGTTGAGAACCACTGCTCCGCACTTGCAAAGTGCACAGTCTATTTGCTTTTAGTAAATCAACCCCATAATGTTACCTTCAGCATTTAGTGCTTGCTATCAAAGATCAGAAAAATCCCGATTGCCAAGGATGATGCTCAAAACCGGAAGCATCTTTTGATATGTGAATAGAAGGATTTGTTCAATTAGAATGGTGGCACTATGAACAATATGCACCTCATCCCGTTTTTACTGATGAATATTGAAAAAAAAAAAAGGGATAAAGGGGAAGGGAACTGGGGGAAGGGGAAGGGGAGTGGAAAAAAAAAATTGAAGGAAAAAAGTGGGATCACAGTGGTGCTGTATACAGATAGTACAACTAAGATAAATTAAAAAATCATTTTATTGTTTACATAGATAAAAAAGGTACAAAGGTACCTGTAAGATAAAAGATATAGTGCAAAGTGCCTTGTATCATACAATTATACAAGTAGCTAATGACTATGCATATACAGGCGTTTACATGAGCAGACGTTTGGATAAGAGTACAATGGATGTCTGATTACAACAGTGGCTGTGTGCTGGCGTCCAACATGTTTTGCCTAAACAAGGCTTCCTTAGGAATAATAATAAAAAAAAAAAAGTTGCGCACATTTTTTTATTATTATTATATTTTATTATTTTCCTATGTTTTTGTCTTTGTTTTTGTGTAGTATATGTATTTCTATGCTTATATAGGATACTTTACTTATGTTTTCTTTACATACATATTAGACAAGTAACAATGGCTCGTTATAGTCCCTGAGGAAGCCTTGTTTAGGGAAAACATGTTGGATGCCAGCACACAGCCACATGTTGTAATCAGACATCCATTGTACTCTTATCCAAACGTCTGCTCATGTAAACGCCTGTATATGTATAGTCATTAGCTACTTGTATAATTGTACGATACAAGGCACTTTGCACTATATCTTTTATCTTACAGGTACCTTTGTACTTTTTTTATCTATGTAAACAATAAAATGATTTTTTAATTTATCTTAGTTGTACTATCTGTATACAGCACCGCTATAATCCCACTTTTTTCCTAATTTTTTTTTTCCCACTCCCCTTCCCCCAGTTCCCTTCCCCTTTATCCCTTTTTTGTCAATATTCATTAATATTATATGAATGTTTATAGGTTGACCCATCCTCAAACAACATTTGCTTTTCTACGAGCTGCCATAGTCTTCTTCTGCTGAAACCAACAGTACAAAAGAGGAACTGGTAAAAAGAAGTCTTGTTCCTCTTCCTTCTTCCTCCCCACAGAAAAAAAATCAGTGATTGGTCAGTCACACAGAACATGTCGGCCTAGTAGAAAATGCTTCTGTATGGCAGAGAGTGATATTCAAGAGTTCCAAGCATATGTTATTGCTAGCAAACCCCAACTCAGCCAAAGTAATTTTGCTTTTATTGGGCCATCTACAGCTATCCTAGTTGGTTCCAATATTTTATGCAGTACAATAAAATAACTATTTATAAACTATTTCTTGTAACAAGACAAACATCTCTTGCATGAACTCACTGCAATTGCTTTTAATTGTAAAAGTTGTTAAGCATGTACGTGTTAAAAATCTCATGTACACATGTTTGTATCAGAATGAAAACAGTATTCTTTATATTTACTGTCACGCTTGCTTCTGCCAGTATTAGATCAGTATTAACTAGTACAAATCAGCTTCTCAAACAATAACTAAATAAAAAAAAAACTACAACTTTAGCAGAAAAAGAAAACGAAAGATTAAAGAACATTGAGTTATGCTGCTTAGCGCCATTGGCCCCCAGGGAAATTTGCCAGAGACATATATTTATTCATTGGTTTTAATGGTTGTGCCCATCCAACAACAAAGAAGAAAAACTCTCATTAACAAACAGGGTTTTTTGTAAATGTATCTTTGTGCAAGAGCCCAGAGCAGTGCAATAATGAAGGATGTCCTGCTTATCCCTTAATACAGCTGTAGGAAAGAACTAGGAGGAATAAAGATTGTCAAATTAAAATGACTTAGTCTGGGTCCCTAAAGGAATTGCATAGGCAACATGTAAATACAATATCAGGGTGTTTCTAAGGGTTAATAAAATAGCTGGAGATAGTTGTTCCTCTGATTTTTACCCGTTCGCTCAACTTGCCACACCTGTCAATCACGAAGATCATATCTGCTTGCTTTGCCATTGGCAGTGAAGCTCTACTGAAGGGAGAAGTGACTATGGTTATTGCCTTATAGGTAATGAAATTGGCAAGGCCCTATAAAGCACTTGTTTTGTCGGTTAACTACAACTGTAGGCTCCTGCAATACAGTTGAGTTACCTGCTCTCCAGTCTTCAGTAGATGGTAAAGTAGTTTTTGTCAGGGAACTAGGACTACCAGATAGCAAAGACTGAAATTCACACTGATAGGTCTTGGTTAGCCATCTTTGAGAAGTTGAGGATGTTATTATAACATCCAAAGCATTAGTAGTTCTGGTCATATTTTTGTAGCTACTGGTGCATGGTGGTATACATTTTCTTTATTACTGGTGCTTCTATAGCGACATCAATTTACGCAGCGTTTACATATATATTGTATATTCACATCAGTCCCTAACCTCAAGGAGCTTACAATCTAAGGTCTCCAAACGCACATTTATACATACACATACTGGGGCCAATTTAGACCAGATCCAATTAACCTACCAGCATGTCTTTGGAGTGTGGGAGGAACCTGGAGTACCCAGAGGAAACCCACACAGGCACAGGGATAACATGCAAACTCCAGGCAAGTAGTGTCGTGGTTGGCATTTAAACCGGCGACATTAACATCCCTGAAAACTCACCTATTCAGGGAAGCCTACCCACCTCCACCTAAGAACTTTACCCAAGTCTCCTCCATCAGATCATCCCTCACAGCTATTACATTTTGTACCACTTGCCCCTCCCTTTAGATTGTAAGCTCCATGAGCAGGGCCTATTCCTTCTACATTGGACTGTATTGTAATTGTACTGTCCCCCCCTCTATATTGTAAAGCGCTGCGTAAACTGTTGGTGCTATATAAATCCTGTATAATAATAATTAACATCATTAAATAATTCTATTAAAATTTATATTATTGCTAGAATAACAATAATGCCTCGTACACGGTGCAATGGTCGGTCGTACGACCGCACGTTCAACTTTTGCCCAAAATCGGCTATTGTCTGTTGTGTCTAGTGTGCCGACAGGAGTCAAGTAATCGCTCAATAAAGCCGAACGTGGTGACGTGTTACGAGCGTCTAAAGAGGAAGTTCAGGTGAATGTGATTTGTGAATTAGGAATGCAAATTTACACGACCAAACACTTCCGGCCGTCCCTGACTTCCAAGCATGCGTGTTTTGCACGGACATCTTTTGTTGGGCCAACTTCTGTACACACGAGACAACAGTCGTACAATGGCTTGTTGTACAATGAAAGTTTTCCATTCTGCTCAGCCAACTTCTGTTGTACGACTGTTGAATGTCGGCTGTTATAATTGCGCGTACTAATGGTCGGATTATCATACAACAAGCTGCTGTTAGATCGTTGTTGTACAACCGTTGCATCATTAAGTCAGAGAGAGGAAAACCCAGCTTCCACATTGATGATAAACACTGGAAAAGCCATATACACATACTAGTAAGATAAATATACATTGTCAAAGCAAAGGATCACAATTATTTACATTGTACCTGCAGCCATGAAAATGCAAATAGCTTCATAACGAACATCAAGAAGCTGCACACAGAAATCAACCAGACACAAAGATCAGAGCTGTATGAAAACACTGTTTAGCACAGTGAAAACACTGTGGAAGCGCAAGTGATTAGTGATAATATAAACAGATGCTATAACAAAGCCCTTGAGTACCTGTGTAGCTGTAAAATGTCGTTGACTCATATAAACAACCATTTCATGAATTTCTTTACAGTTTTCAAGAGAATAAATAGTCACAGCTATGAAAACCCTGGAGATTGACAAATTGGATGAAAATGTGCAACCATCTAAAGGTACCCACAGACATCAGAGAACAACTGTGCACAATCATAACAGACGATAGGGAGTCTTTGACCAATTTTTCAAGTGGCAGGTGTCGCCATATACATGCCAGACAACGTCAACTGTTATCATTGGTCTTTGCAGAACTTTACAAATTGGCAATACTCTCTGCTGTTCGCAATCTTCTCTATTTTTTTTTTAGTAGTCAGCTCCTAAAAAAAGGTGGCACACATCCCCACAAAGCTCATTAGTTGTCGCTGGCATCACACATACATTTAGAACATGTGCAAGGCCAGATATAAAGAATTTCTTGCCCCCCACCTTTCAAACAACCGCTTCCTAAAGCTGAGTTCCAGGCAAACCGCTAACTACCTAAACTAAATATATGGGAGCTGCCAAAGGATATGTATTTCTGCCTATTAACTCCTGAGATTTACATATACCTGCCAGAAAGCACAGCCCACGTGGTGACCTGACCTTTTTCTGCTGTAGTAAAGCATTTTAACTATGTCCCCTCTCTCTGTCTCTAATCCGTGACTTGTCAGTGGAAAACAGCAGCAGGCTCATGAGCTCATTCCTCAGTTCTCTCCTCCTATCAGCAAATGTGCACTGCAGCACAAGCAAAGGCAAAACTTTTTTTTTAGTTTTGGATAGAGTGGAGTGGGATAAGAATGCTTGTCAGTTTTTATTGCTGTCTGTGCCCCTTCTAAGGAGATTCCCCCTCTCTATTTGTCCTGTTTACCATTATTATTCAAAGTGAAAGTACAAGAAAATCCCAAATTTTAGATTGTCCCTAGAAAACGGGAAATCGTCCAATGGGGATACAAGTTCTGGTGACCTGGGGGTCCCCAAGGAACTCCCTTAATTTGCAGGAATGTCCTCTCACTTCCTGTTTTGGCTATGGGACAGGAAGTGAAAGGAAATCTACGCAATGGGACACAGATGGCAAAAAAATAATCTGATGGGTTATAACCTTCCCTTACTTTATCCAAAATGAAAAAAAAAAGTTTTGCTTATAGTTCTACTACAGGTAATGATTACATAAATACCTTAACTGATATTTTTAACTGCCAGGAGTTCAGCTAGATTTACCTACAGATATTGATTGGTAGCTGGCCAAGAATGCATGATATGGCCACCAAACAATATTGATGACATAAGATCAATGTATAAGCACAAATGTTTGCTATTGGCAGAACATACACTATATTACCAAAAGTATTGTGACACGGGACACCTGCCTTTGCACGCACATGAACTTTAATGGCATCCCAGTCTTAGTCCGTAGGGTTCAATATTGAGTTTGCCCACCTTTTGCAGCTATAACAGCTTCAACTCTTCTGGGAATTCTGTCCACAAGGTTTAGGAGTGTCTATGGGAATGTTTGACCATTCTTCCAAAAGTACATTTGTGAGGTCAGGCACTGATGTTGGACAAGAAGGCCTGGCTCGCATGCTCTGCTCTAATTCATCCCAAAGGTGTTCTATCGGGTTTAGGTCAGGACTCTGTGCAGGCCAGTCAAGTTCCTCCACCCCAAACTCACTCATCCATGTCTTTATGGACCTTGCTTTGTGCACTGGTGCAGTCATGTTGGAAAAGGATGGGGCCACCCCCAAACTTTTCCCAACAAAGTTGGGAGCATGAAACTGTCCAAAATGTCTTGGTATGCCAATGCCTTAAGAGTTCCCTTTACTGGAACAAAGGGGCCAAGCCCAACCCCTAAAAAAACAACCCCACACCATAATCCCTGTCCACCAAATGATTTGGACCAGTGCATAAAGCAAGATCCATAAAGACATGGATAAGCGAGTTTGGAGTGGAGGATCTTGACTGGCCTGCACAGAGTCCTGACTTCAACTCGATAGAACACCTTTGGGATGAATTAGAGCAGAGACTGTGAGCCAGGCCTTCTCGTTCACATCAGTGCCTGACCTCACAAATGCACTTCTGGAAGAATGGTCAAACATTCCCATAGACACTCCTAAACCTTGTGGACAGCCTTCCCAGAAGAGTTGAAGCTGTTATAGCTGTAAAGGGTGGGCAAACTCAATATTGAACCCTACGGACAGACCGGGGGGCCATTAAAGTTCATGTGCGTGTAAAGGCAGGCATCCCAATACTTTTGGTAATATAGTGTACATGCATGTGCTTATAGAAAGTGGATCACCTTAAAGATACCCCCAAATGCTTTTCCTGTCTAAGGGGAAAACAATAGTGACTAGCCAAGAACAATCGATTCTAGCTTATTGACATTCTACTGAAGATGGTTTGAGCAGGGAGTGTCTGTTACTGTCAAAGTAGGCATATTCCAGTGCAGCTGTAAAGGCTGGTTGGGTGAGTATTCTCTGGACACTTCTAAAAGTAGGTACAAACATGATTTAAAAATGTTAATATGTTCATAAAACCACTGGGAAGGTTATTTTCTAAAAAAAAAAATAAAAAAAAACTCTCTCCTCAGTAAAGAAATATAACCTGTTCAAAAGTTGGTCAGGTCAACTTAGATTAGTACAGCTGTTCATTATAGTTGCATGTTTGTATGAATGCTGGCCATTACAACAAATTTAAAAAGGGTGGAAAACGGAAACATACTATAAACATTTGTCGTCTGACTCGTTCATAGAGGCATCAACAAGACATCTGATCTTTCAGAACACAAATGGCCTTTCTCTCGTTTCTATAAGCACCTATACTTTGTATTTTTCCCCTTATTCCCCTGTGAATACAGGAGTACCATTTATATATTTACAACATGGTTTAATCAACTCTGATTGCCTCCAAAGGGCACATGCAGCCAGTCCTCCATTGTCGAGAACTAAGAACCCTCCTAATTTTGTCAGCCAGAATCAAATTAGAAGATTTGCCTCATTTTAGCTGAGCACTGATCACAGACTTGGCACAGGAGAGGCCATAATAAAAGAAAAAAAAATGAAATCGCTGTAAGAAGCCGTGATTACTTTGAGTTATATTCACTTCAGGAAGAGCAGCTCTGGGAGTCTACAAATAAGCTGAAAATATTAAGAGTCATTTAGTGGTCTGTTTATTAAGATCTGAAATTAATGCAATATTAACAAACCCTAACTCTCATTCACTACTAGAGGGAGTTGGCGGCAATTCTTCATCCAGTGTTAATTATCTCTGAATAGAAATCACTGTATAGAAATCTCATTATCATTATGAAAGAAGCATGGGCAGAGAAATAGGTAGGGTCTGTATTTAACCTCTACTGGGTCAGGATTAGTAGACTGATAACAATGCAACTAATAACGGTGCAACTAAATATAGATGAGGTGCAAAATTCTCTGAGAACTACAATGTGAAACTATATATATATATATATATACACACACACAAATATACCCTAATTCCCAAGCATAAATCCCACTGTGGAATACTCTGCATGGAAACACAACTCCATTAACAACTTCAAGGCCACAAAATGTATATATACATTTTGCGGCTTTGAAGTGGTTTACTGGGATTGTGGCTGAAGCCATGAGCCATAACCACGTTATTTTTTTTTTCAGCCAGCGGCTGGCTTTCTCTTGAAAGCGTTCCAAGTGGCTCATGAGACTCTAACAGGTTTTCTTCTAAGATTGGCCTGTATTTGGCTCCATCTATCTTCCCATCAACTGTGACCAGCTTCCCTGTCCCTGCTGAAGAAAAGCATCCCCACAACATGATGCTGCCCCTACCATGTTTCACAGTGGGGATGGTGTGTTCATGGTGATGTGTAGTGTTAGTTTTCTGTCACACATAGCTTTTTGCTTTTAGGCCAAAAAGTTCAATTTTGGTCTCATCTGACCAGGGCACCTTCTTCCACACGTTTGCGGTGTCCCCCACATGGCTCCTCGCAAACTGCAAATGGGACATCTTATGGCTTTCTTTCAACAATGGCTTTCTTCTTGCCACTCTTCCATAAAGGTCAGATTTGTGGAGTGCACCACTATAAGTTGTCCTGTGGACAGATTCTCCCACCTGAGCTGTGGATCTCTGCAGCTCCTCCAGAGTTACCATGGGTCTCTTGGCTGCTTCTCTGATTAATGCCCTTCTTACCCGGCCTGTCAGTTTAGGTGGACGGCCATGTTTTGGTAGGTTTGCAGTTGTGCCAGACTCTTTCCATTTTCAGATGATGGATTGAACAGTGCTCCGTGAGATGCTCAAAGCTAGGGATTTTTTTTATAACCTAACCCTGCTTTAAACGTCTCCACAACTTTATCCCTGACCTATCTGGTGTGTTCTTTGGCCTTCATGATGCTCATTGCTCACTAAGGTTCTTTAACAAACCTCTGAGGGGCTTCACAGAACAGCTGTATTTATACTGAGATTCAAATTACACACAGGTGGACTCTATTTACTAATGTTGGGGAAATTGCATATTTCATATTCCTCATTAAGGTTGGCCTCACAAATTATCTATTATAGCCTCTAATATCCTGGTTACCTTGCATGACTCAACTTATGGGCATATGAACTGCCTTATATGGACAAGCTAGCCCCCTCTCCTCAGGAATGTAAAGGTCATATTGTTGCTTACAGGGTGTTGGCTGGGGTGGTCCTTTTCCTTATATACAAGTTTAATACCACAGCCCAAACTGGTATAAGTCAGTCTCACCAAGAACAGCCATGAGGCACGTCCTGATCCCCTGTGCCATGTCAGAGACTCCATGGCTACGGAAGCAAACACCTTTAGTTAAGTATTCTTGATATTTTCTTTATCTTTATCTGTATCTGTCATTACTTGTAATAAATGTTATATTTTTAAGTATTTGTGTGATCTCTCTTTGTACATATCGAACACAACCCCAAAAACGTGAGAACTAATTAGGTGACTTCTGAAGGCAATTGGTTGCACTAGATTTTAGATAGGGGTATCAGGGGCTGAATACAAATGCACCCCGCACTTTTCAGATATTTATTTGTAAAACAATTTTGAAAAACATTTATCATTTTCCTTCCACTCCACAATTATGTGCCACTTTGTGTTAGTCTATCACATAAAATCCCAATAAAATACATTTCAGTTTTTGGTTGAACCACAACAAAATGTGGAAAATGTCAAGGGGTATGAATACTTTTTACTTTTTCAAGGCACTGTATGTATAGTATTTATGTGATAAAGAAAAGTTGTACAAATAACCAAACAACACCTGCCTGAAATGCTAGTTGTCAATGTCTGGTTTCAATGTTTTGTAATAATAAATGCCAGGTTGACCCACTGGGGACCATTCACAGGGTAGGCTAAGTCCTCTGTGTCAGTTTCAACACAAAATCTTCATGTTCGACAGGTGTGTCAAAGAGGTCATGACAGATTATAAAATCCAATTGATGAGCAATTTCAGGCAACAAATGAAACCATTTATGGAATTCCTAATCCTATAGCACTGCAACTGTGGTAAGCTCATAAAACACCCCCCCCCCCACACATAATCCAGTGATGTGCCTGTCTGCGGCGGCTCTCTCCTTCGTTCACAGAGCAGAGAGACAACAGCAGGAGACAATGGCTCCTGCTGCTGTCAATCAAATCCTGTGAACAGAAAGTGGGGGATGGGGTAGGGTGGAGCCAATCTATGGACACAGCCAGGCTCAGGAGCAAGACCTCATGTGCACCCCCCCCACCCCTGTGCTTCCTATGGTGGCACGTGTAGAAGAGGGGGAGCAGACAGCATCAGTTTGGGGCCACAGAGCAGGTAAGTATAACATGTTTGTTATTTAAAAAAAAAAAAAAAAATATATATATATATATATATATATATATATATTTTTAGCTTTTACAACTACTTTAGTCTAAACTCCATAGTAACTAGCGTATCCAGATGTCAGAGACTTCTCACATGTTGGGTGAGTAGGTCTGCTTCCTAAATCTGTGCTGTGCATCTTTCTCTTTGCTTACTGTACCAGCAATTGGGTTCAAACACCCAAGGCAGGTTTTAATTAGATTAGCGGTCATGGAAAAAAAAAGTAGAACTATAGGCAAAACTGTATGTTTTCATTTTGGATAGAGTAAGGGAGGGTTATAACCCATCAGTATAACATCTGTGTCACGTTGGGGAGATTTACCCTCATTTCCTGTCTCACAGCCAAAACAGGAAGAGGAAATCCCTGCAAATGGAGGGAATCTGTTGGGGCCCCACTGGTCACCAGAACTGTGCCCCCATTGGATGAAGTTTTGCCTTATTATACTTTAGGTAATGCCACCTTACCATATCAGACTTTCTGTATGTGAAAAACAGCAAGGCGTTTGCAGTGGGTGTGTTTGGGAATACATATGTTCTTTTACAAAAAGGGGTCACAGATCACAAGCCTACCAACAAAAGGGTATGCAGTAACCTGGTGAACTACAGCAATGTGTGAAAGCAAAACTGATGCCCTGAACAGGAAAGCAGTGTTCCTGGTGTATGTATCTAAAAGTGTCATTTTCAGTCTTAACAGGAGAAAACAATTGAATGTGAAGGTTCAGTTTGAAAATATATAGACTATTTATCAAGGTTCAACTGGTAATTTTCAAAGAAAAAATAATTTGCAACACTTTTGCTATTTACAAAGTTGCCCAGGGAAAAATATACACGCTTTTGCACCATGTTTGGTCGGGGCAGATTTGTCTTTACTACTTTTTAGGAGAAATCATTATAAAGACAATAAAAACCAATTTAAACGTTCCCTGCTCTAAGCTGGCTACATATTATACAATTTTTTTTTTGTTCAATTTCCTTTAGATTTACTTTTAACGAAGTAGTGCAAGGGCCTGCCTGATTGCATTCAATTTGAACGTGTTTAGGTTTGACCTCATATTATATGGTTTTGCTAAATCTAAAGGAAACCTGTACAAGAAGATTGAATAATGTGTTGCCAGCTTTAGGTCATGGGAGAAAAAACTTTATCCTGTCAACCTCTGCAAAATGAGGAAGAAGAGTGACTAAACAAAGGTGCTATTTTTTTAAATGTTTCTACAAAATGAATGTATGGGAACATCAAAAACTGTATTTAACTTGCTTGTTCCTTGTAATTATATAGCATTCAGACATTGATTCATGTACCTGTCAGAGAAATGCATGAATCTGTTGTTACCAGACACCGCAGGGGAGCGTATCGGCAGAGGCTGAGAAATAGCAATACACGGATCTTCCCAGTGAAGCAGTGTGAAAGGGGAATTTGTCAGCACAAGTCTGATCATTGAAGGACAGGCAGGCTTTGCACCAAGCAAAGCCAGAAAACTGATCATTCTGGAATGGATGTGTTCTCATGCCTGGCATGGTCAGTTTGAAAAAGCTAAGCAGGAAAACTGGCAGGATCACCAGGAATTCTACACACAGGAAACACAAGTATGTGGTACAACAGGCCAATATCAAGAATATGAAATGTTGGGGTAAAAACACTTTAAATTCCTCATAGTACAGCTGACCATGCTTATTAATAGATTATACAGCACCTCATTTTAAAGTACATCTAGATAAAGGCTGTTGGCAGGGACAGGTGGCCAATGGGAAGCAGAGGATCACATACAGAATACAAAATGTTGATCAAGGAGCCTAAAACTGGTGACCTCATGAGAATACTTGTTGGAACATACAATAATGTATCTTTATTTACAAGTGGCTTGGCACACAGTTGTGATCACAGCTTACACACCAGAGCTTCAGTGCATTTGCACAGATGGGACAGGGAGCGGCAGATGCCAGCTTCAGAGATCAAGAATCAGCACTGATGAAGAATGTTATTAATAATTTCCTGCCTTAGTCGAATGGTTAACTTGGGTGCTTGGAAAAATGTTGCAAGAAAACATTTAAACAAACAGCTTATTAGCACAATCTCAAGGGAAGAAGGCCAAGCACATGAGGCACAATCCAATGAGTAGCTTAACCTACCATGACCTCTGTGCTGCATCCAAGATGCCAAAGGGAAGTAATATGGAAAGAAAGATTCTCATCACAAATCCTCCGTGCAGAACCTTGTGGATTATTGACTGTAAACTGCATTCACATAAAATCACCAAGACTTATTACCAGGCAGTAAAACACAATTTTACAGCATGGCTTCATGAGCGGCCACCGAGAAAGTCGAGGTGACAGAAATATGTGCGAGAGAGAACACAGCAGTAACTTCTATTAACACAACACTGGAGTGCAATATGTTTATTAAAGGTGACGAACACTTTCCGAGAACTTTTCTAAACAAGTGATAACAATATTCTAAACACAAAGCACAGACAGCCTGTAAATATTTGATTTCTGACTAATTGGGATAGCGGCATTAATTTTTCGCACCATGCAGCAATATCTTAAGGCGTGAATTTGTCATCGCTTTTAATATGTTGTGTATCTGAAACAGCAGAATGGGGTAAAAAACAGAAATTATGTTTATGCTGAGATGCCAAGTGACTTGAGACAGATGCGGCAAAATTCCACTAGTTATAGATGCCTTTGAGTAATGAAGCAAATTTCTGTTGAACTTCGCCCTGACACCAGTCATAAAAAAGCTGGTTTGTAACGGTTTAACATAAATTGGGGTCTCATTTGAAAACCATGAATTCCTAGCAAGATATAGATAGATGGAAGTGTAGTCGAACCCTAATTGATGCAATATGGTGTGGAATGCTCAATGTATAATATTGCCACTATCCCTTGCGTTCATACAGAATAAACGTACTGTATGTATATTTTTTCCCATGTGACTTTAAAGGCAATATACAATCCATACAAAGATTTTTTTTTTTAAATAAAAGGCAATATAGTAACAAACTTTATTTACAATGTATATAAAAATGGTTATAAAATGACATATTGCATGGCAAATGTATACAATACAACACTGATAGCACGATACCCTAATTGTCCATGATTGGATACTAATATACATTTTCCATAGTAAATTGTGGGCGCTAGGTACCCTCTAAACAAGGCTTTCTCAACCTTTTAACCCTGGAGAAATCCCAAAACAATTTTCCTGTCTCATGGAACCCTTACTGAAACCAACTCATCAGGGCTCAATAGGAACAATGCCCCTTATATTGGTGGTCAATAGGAAGAATGTCCCCCTTAAAGTGGTGCTTAGAATGCCACCCTTAAAGACAGCTAAAAAAAAAAAATTGGAGCTATGCTGCTGGCTTTGCTAAGTGGTGCTGAACTTTGAACTTTGTAGCATTATCAAATAGGTGGTTCACCAGCCACAGCTTAAAGAACCCCTAGCAACCTCTGGAGGAACCCTGGTTGAGAATGGCTGCTCTAAACCCTATTGGGATAGAATATTCCTTGATATATAAAAAACAAATAATTACTATTTATAGTGCAATCTTCTATAGAACACCACAAATTGTGCTCATGAATCCACAGTGTTCATAAAGCATATAATAAGTAAAAGTCCACTTGTTTGCTCAGTGATATATATCCTTATCAATTATTCAGCAATATATGCAAATCCACTGTGGTGCTCAGTAATTTAATCCAATTGTGCTCTGGTCATGCATTGAAAGTGCTTTGTGCTGTAAATATTCATGATCCTCTCCACCACTGCACACACTGACACTCACCAGACCCAAAGTTTTGTGGGTCAGCTTGTGCTCAGATGCACTCCCCGTCAGCAGGGCTGCCAAATCCCCTCTCCTCTCCTACTCTACTGGAATCCAGACTCCAAAAGAGAAATCAAACACTCTCCATAGCATAACCCTGTTTTAATAGTAAAAGTATTTAATATTGGCAAAGATCGGAATAAAACTCACATGTTCCAGTGCCTGAGCCTAACTCAACAATGTTAGCAGTGTTCGTTATCACCACCTTCTCCTGCATGGAGTATCGGCATGCATTCAAACCGACGGAAGCTGAGTCACCGGATGCCACATTACCCTGCCTCTACACGTTTCATTGTAATGCAATCATCTGGAGGCTTTTACTTATTATTATATGATTTATGGACACTATGGATTCATGAGCACAATTTGTGGTGTTATATAAAACATTGCACTATAAATAGTAATTATTCATTTTTATATATCAAGGGATATTATGTCACAATAGCGTTTAGAGGGTACCTAGCACCCACAATTTACTTTTATTTTCATTCAGGCCATGTTTTGTACACATAGGGGTGGTTAGCAGCAGGGATATTCCCATATAATTCTATCCACGGTGCAATAAAATACACATTTCCCATAGTGCTTAACTTGTCTGCACCATTGCCAGCCCAAGACAAATGCGTTTCAGAAAATTCTTCCTTACTGCCAAGAAGTGTATGCCATATATTTAACCACTTAGATACCACCCCCCGCAAACATACTGCTGCAGGGTGGCTCTATTGTGCGAAACAACGTACCTGTACGTAGTGTTGTGCATGAGATACTGTGGTTCTGCATAAAAATTGTCTGTCTTTTTTTTGTTTATATCGCAAAAAATAAAAACTGCAGAGGTGATCAAATACCACCAAAAGAAAGCTCTATTTATGGAAAAAAAAGAATATTTTATTTGGGTACAGCGTCGCACACCCGCGCACTTGTCAGTTAAAGTAACGCAGTACTGTATTACAAAAAATGGCCTGGTCATTAAGGGGGTAAATACTTCCGGGGCTGAAGTGGTTAAAGTTGTGCGAAAAAAGAAAACCAAAACCAGCCATCTATTAAAAACAAGATCAAGGTTGCCATACTCCTATTCAACAACCGTGAGCCAAGTCCAAACACCCGCAGGAAACACCACTGAGGCCATCAGAAAAGCAGCCAGATGTAAAGGATGGGCAATAGATGTATACTCAGCTGCTGCAGGAAATCACAACAACCCTAATTGATGATAGCACCAAAAATAAGTATTTTTTTTTAACCAAATGATGACCTTACCAGGTTATTATTATTATTATTATACAGGATTTATATAGCGCCAACAGTTTGCGTAGCGCTTTACAATAAGGAAGGGACACAGTACAATTAAAATACAGTTCAATACAGAAGGAATAGGAGGGCCCTGCTCGTAGAGCTTACAATCTAAAGGGAGGGGGAGGTGGTACAAGAGGTAATGGCTGCAGGGGATGAACTGATAGAGCAGGCTCAAGCACGGGTCTTAGGTGGAGGTGGGGTAGGCTTCCCTGAATAAGTGAGTTTTCAAGGATTGCCTAAAGGTGGACAGGGTGGGGGCTGACCTGACATTCTGGGGCAGGGAGTTCCAGAGGATGGGAGAGGCTCTGGAGAAGTCCTGTAGGCGAGCATGGGAGGAGGTAACAAGGGAGCTAGAGAGAAGGAGGTCTTGGGAGGAGCGTAGAGGATGATTGGGGTGATATCTGCGGATGAGATTGGCGATATAGCTGGGGGCAGTGTGGTGGATGGCCTTGTATGTTGTGGTTAGTATTTTGAATTTTATACGCTGGGGTAGGGGAAGCCAGTGAAGGGATTGGCAGAGTGGGGCAGCAGTCGTGGATCGGTTAGTAAGGTGTACAAGTCTGGCAGCAGCATTCATGATAGACTGAAGAGGGGAAAGCCTGTGTAAAGGTGGGCCGGTGAGGAGGGAGTTGCAGTAATCAAGGCGGGAAATAACCAAGGAGTGAATAAGTTGTTTTGTGGCGTCATTAGTCAGGAAGGGGCAAATTTTTGAGATGTTGCAGGGGTTGAAGCGGCAAGATTTAGCCAGTGATTGGATATGGGGACTGAAAGTAAGGTCGGAGTCTAGGATTACGCCCAGCACCCTGGTATGTGTGGAAGGACCAATGGTTGTGCCATTGATCTTAATGGTAAAGTCATGAGTACCATTTCAGTGTTTGCAGATGACACCAAGCTATGCAGTGGAATAACTTCCTTGCAGGATGTCTCCAACTTACAAGCCGACCTCAATGCACTGTCTAATTGGGCGACTATGTGGCAAATGAGGTTTAATGTTGATAAATGTAAAGTTATGCACTTGGGGGCTAAGAATATGCATGCACCGTACATACTAGGGGGAGTACAACTGGGGGAATCCATAGTGGAGAAGGATCTGGGGGTTTTGGTAGATCATAAGCTTAATAATGGCATGCAATGCCAAGCTGCGGTTTCCAAAGCAAGCAAAATCCTTTCTTGTATTAAGAGAGGTATGGACTCCAGAGATAGAGACATTATTTAGCCCCTGTACAAATCATTAGTAAGACCTCATCTGGAATATGCAGTTCAGTTTTGGGCACCAGTTCTCAAAAAGGATATCGGGGAACTGGA
>BLSH010527292.1:1009595-1023981 GCA_018402905.1 Glandirana rugosa
TCAAATCCCACTATCTCAGTAGAATATATCTCGGTCCAATCCCACTATATCTCGGTAAAATATATCACGGTACAATCCACTATATCTCGACATAATATATCACGGTCCAACCCACTATATTTCGGTCCAATCCCACAATATCTCGATCCAATCCCCATATATCTCGGTACGATCCCACTATATATCTCGGTCCGATCCCACATATATCTCGGTCCAATCCCACTATATATCTCGGTCCAATCTCCACATATATCTCGGTCCAATCTCCACATATATCACGGTCCAATCCCCGCATATATATGTCCCTCACGTCTTAATAATCCGTTCAACATAAAAACTCCTTATTAAAATAATAACTTGTTGTTGGTACAAGAGTTACTAAGGTTTTTGAGTAATTATAGTTTCGACTTATAAAAACCTTCACCAAAAATCAAACAAAAATCGATATTAATGAGTTTTTGGAATCATTGAGAACATGGTTGTTGTTCAATAATAAAATTATTCCTCAAAAATACAACTTGCCTAATAATTCTGCACTCCCTGTATATATACGCCCCTAACCTGGCACTATATACACCTCTAACCTGGCTCTATATACACCTCTAACCTGGCTCTATATATCACCCTAACCTGGCTCTATATACACCCTAGCCTGGCTCTATATATCACCCTAGCATGGCTCTATATACCCCTAACCTAGCTCTATAACACCCTAACCTGGCTTTATATCACCCAACCTGGCACTATATAATACAGCTCTATATCACCTAACATGGCACTATATAAAATGGCTCTATATCACCCTAACCTGGCTCTATATAAGATGACTCTATCACCCTAAACTGGCACTATGCCACCCTAACTTGGCTCTATATCACCTAACCCGGCACTATATTACCCTAACCTGCCAGTATACTACTCTAACGTCACTCGACGTCAACATGCGGTGTGCTACCTGCTCGCCTGGGGGGTGCCAGATATAGGATCTGCCCCGGGTGCCAAATGCTCTACGTACGCCCCTGCCCAGGATGGTCATGTCCCAGAACCAGTACTGTGCCCTCCTGACCTCCCCCTGTACTATGCCCTTTGTGTTGATTAGTCTGATTTAAGGCATTGGTTTTCTCATTGCATAAAATTGATTTTATTAATAGTACTAATCAATATATTCTATCAACTATAGGTGCATAAATTGGGGCAGGCTAGGAGGGGCCTCAGGGTATTACTTTGCCTCAGGGGTCCATGATGCTATTAAGATGGCCCTGCCACTAATAACACTAGTTCTAATGACAAATTGGGATTCTCTCACTTTGGAAAGATTTCCTCTCACTTTCTGTTTCGGCTATGGGAGAGGAAGTGAAGGGAAATCTCCCAATTGGTCACGACCCCCCCCCCCCCCACTACAAAAAAAACTGAAGTTTTGCCCTCGGTCACACTTTAAAGCACTGGCCCAGAGCAGGTTGTGGGCTGGATCTTCTGATCTGTTGGTTTCAAATGAATGTGTTATGGAAACACATGGGTGAAAGGGAAAGTCTATGTACAGCTTACTTCAGTTCTTATCCCCAATTATTGCACTAATAGAATCCACTGAACCCTTTACCCATTTACTACAATGCACAAAACACAACCTAACATTAAAAAAGATCATTAAAAAATTGATAATTACTTTAGTTATAAAAATAAGACTAAAGGAAATCTGTACAGACAGAGGCATGTAGGCTGCCATTACTGACCACTGTTAAATATTCTGGTTGCCTGTCTGTCATGCTGATCGTTTCAATACTACGAGTCACTTATCTGGAAAAAGCATGAAGATCAGGAACTCTGGCTTTACTTGCTGCATGCTTGTTCCAGGTCAGTAACCAGTAAATAGCCAGTGGTGGTCAGATGACTTAGGAGATCAGCAATGGCAGCCGCCATATTTATCTCAATACGGGTTCATGGCAGCTTTCTTTCTTTATCTTTTCTACATCAAGTCCTCTTGTTAGTCAACAATACCATCAATGGTTTACACTGGAGCTCCCACCTTAAGTCTAAATATATCAGTGTTTCCCAAACCTGTCCTCAAGTCCCACCAACATTGTAGGTTTTCCAGGTATTCCTACCATATGCATAGTTGCAGTAATTAGTGCTGCAGGAATGAAATTGACTTCCTGTGTTGATATCCGTAAAATATGGAACTACTGATGGGGCGGGACAGGTTTGGCAAACACTGTGTTAGAACATGATTGTAGAAACTGGATCTTGGAATTATGGGAAATTTCCATGGTTCAAGTCTCACATTATCATTGTTCCCTGGCTCACTCATTGATTACAATGTATCTTTCTACTGGTACAACAATGATTCTGTATTAGGGTCAGTTAGCTTCCAGCTCCAGTGTAAAAATGTTTGAGAATGCGTCTTCCAACTTTTAACTCCTGAATACTTTTAAGAATGAAAAGCCTGAGCATGTATGAATTAAAAGAGAAGGCAGGGAGTGGGGGGCAGCTTTCTGACACTATCCCCTAAAGCACTTATGCAGCCAGATGAGTCATTCCTTTGGGAGGGGGACCTTCTTACTGAGGGGTACATGGACAGGAATCAACATTAAATGGAGCCTTTTTTTTAAAATTCTAAATCTCTTACATTATTACATACAGTGTATACAAATAGACAATTGAGATCCTAACACCAACCTAGAGGTGAAGGAGGTAGGAGGACGTGGACCCAAATGCAACTTCAGGATTTAAAGCCTCTGTGTGCAAAATAGCACTCCCTGTTTTGAAGCTTCTGTACACATAGTTAGGGGCATATTTATGAAGCAGCTCATCTGACATTCACCAAACATTTACTGAAGGTATGTCTACCTTGTGTATGTATTCTAAATAAAAGTGATTTATTCACCATTAGTAACAGTTTGGTGAAATTCACATTTACTGCTTTATGAAAATGTCCCTTATCATCTTTAAAGTAGTTTACAAGGTTTAAACCACACACAGGCTCACTTTGAAGATGTAATGAGGATTGGGTTTCATAATTTATCAAGTGCTGCAGATCAAAGTGACAGAGGCTACAGTCCTAGCATGGGAAGCCTGCTGTCTTATCAACTTTGTGACCATCAAGCATAATTCTGGGTGTCCCGAATAGAAATGGCAAACATTGTGTTGGTTTATTGCCTAGAAGTTCTACATTAAAACCATTACACAGATTTATCTCATAAGATCCCCCAGTCTGTATCAACTGAAAGTCGCCAACTAGTTTCATGGATACTTTAGCAGAAAATCAATTCTCAATCTTATTTTAATGCTTTTCTTTATAATTGGCTATTCTCTCTATTACTACTTTTATATTAGGCAATCAATGGCTTTTTCCCCAGTTTTCTTGTCCTTGCTATTATACTGGAAGGTTCATTTTACTAATCTGCTTAATATCACACAACTCTGTTTTGACTGGTTGGACAATTAAAAAAAAATATTATTAATATACAGGATTTATATCGTAAAATATTAAAAGAAAAAGGATCAAATAACCTTTGTGTGTGTGGTGAGAGAAAGACAGTGAAAGGAAGAAATAGACTGAATAAATGCTACTTAAAACTGTTAAAGTTGTAATTATGACCCCCCTCCCCCATGCTGCTTTGTTAAGGTCAGAAAAGTCCTTGGAATGCTCACCCTGGCTGCAAAACTGCTGCTATGAGGCTCGATAATGGCTGGTCATACGACCACAAACAATGAGCAAACAATGCTTTATGTCCTCTTTTATTTTTCTAAATTACGGTAGCTGAGCAGTAACACATACAGTCAGTGTAATCCAGAAATAAAGTAAAGTAATGAACAGGAGGTGGGGTGAGGGGTCATGGTCTGGACCCCTGGTACCCAACCTGTAGCCCTTTGGTATATGATGTGTGGTCCTCAGACCTCAGCAGTCTGTAATGGAAACACTGATCTGAGGGTCCCAGAATCTCTACTACCCTCATATAACATGTTCCCAGCTTTGTATTGCCTTCTGCAGGATATCCCCAGCCAAAAATTTAGCATGTCCACAGTCTCTGACCCTCATTTCCTCTATTAGGTCCCCTCAAGCATTACATATATTGAACACTATGCACGGCACTTTGGTGATTTCAGGAGCCTCATTTGACAACCACTGGATGCTCAAGTTAGCTAAGTATTTGTGAGCTCTGTCATTACTTAGAGATTCATCTGACGTGATACTTATGACTTTCCGATTGACATGTAGGGTTTAGTGTCAGCTTCCTACCTATGCTTATTGACTGATGTAATTTGATTAAAATGTTCTGGATGCCAAAACTCCTGTATGTTCTACATAATTCCTCCATCTGGGTTGCAAGCAAATGGTTTTAAGAGAAGGGTCAATTTTGTCAACGGTTCACAGAATACAAAGTGGTGTGTGAATGGACAAGGAGAGCAGGGGGGGCAGACTGATGAACAACACTGCAGCTTCTTCCGTGGGGCTGTGGTTGAAGGAAATAAAATTGCTCTGTCTATGGCTGGCCTTATATTCCCTGTCACAGCGACCACGGAACGCAGCTTATTCAAGTAAATGGAGCAACTCTGTAAGCCAGTGGTTCTCAACTCCTGTCCTTGGGACCCACTAAGAGGCCAGGTTTGCAGGAATAACTGAAATACATCACAGGTGATATCATCTGCTGCTCAGTGATTGCAGTATTCTAGTCTGCATCTCCCCAAGGTAATACTTAAAATCTGGCCTGTTGGTGGGTCCTGAGGACAGGAGTTGAGAACCACTGCTGTAAGCACTCGGAAACACCGTGAAATGCATGCAGTTGTGGCTCACTAGTTCAAGAGGTTAAAGCAGGTGGTGAAGAGGCAATACAATGCCTCCTCACCCCCTGTCACATGCGCTCTAAAGAGCGATCCGAACATGGATCACTGTTCAGAGAGCAAAGCTCATATAAACAGGTCGTAGAGAGGAAAAGGACTCACAGAGGGAAAGAAGGGATTGAGAAAAAAAGAAAGTCCTTTATTAATAAATTTGGATCTTCCTTTTTGTCATTTTCTACTCTATATGAAAGGGTTTATTAGTACACAAAACAGAGAGAAATAATAAAGTCTTAAAATAACCAGAAAAGCATTCTCAGTTTAAATTAATGTTATTGAAAGTCTGCAGAAAAGAGGTGCAGCTCAGATAGGAAAATATCATGTGAAATATTTTCTTCTAATAATAAATTGGGCAATATGACAGCACAGCAGTCTTCACCGTGTCTAATTAAAGTAATATATTTTTAGTGAATGGAGTGAACTATAGGCTGCTGGAAGTAATGAGGTATCCAGCATCATTTCATTATTAAAAGTGCTCATTACAACCATGGGAGCAAACACTGGGAATCAAAGACTGAAGAGCACAATGCACAGGTAGGAACATGGAATGATCAGCACAGGCTGGAAATAGCTCTAGCTGAAGCTTGTTTAATTGAGTGTGAGCAGTGTGAATGGGGTAGACACCATGCAAAATAGGATTTTATTAAGAACTTACCGTAAAATCATTTTCTCTGAGTTCATTGACAGACGCAGCCTCTATTCATGACACGTGGATTTATGCACATCCTACTAGGAGTAGACTAGGCAAAAAGAAAAAAAGCAAGCTGACCCCTCCCAGGGGGCCGGCTTCACCCAGCATATAACCTCCCAGCTCTGCATAGCATATCAGTTCGTAAAAAGCCGTACAAATGCAACACAGAGGGGTGGGTGCTGCGTCTGTCAATGAACTCAGAGAAAAAGATTTTACGGTAAGTTCTTAATAAAATCCTCTTTTCTCTTACGTTCATTGACAGACGCAGCCTCTATTCATGACACGTGGGGACATGCCAAAGCAGTGTCAAACAAGAGGGGTGGGTAAACAACAACAACTGTACCCAACAGAATCCTCTCAGGAGGCGCCAGCCGTGCCTATACCGCCGCCTGCAAAACTTTGCGGCCAAAAGCAGCATCCGCGGATGCGGACACATCAACTTTGTAAAATTTAACAAAAAAGTGTGCACCGAGGCCCATGTAGTCGCCTTGCACCCTTGAGACACTGAGGCTTCGTGTCTGAAAGCCCAGGAAGTGCTAATCGTCCTGGTGGAATGAGCCGTGACCGGAAAAGGGGGTTCTTGGCCCCGAACAGTATACGCAGGGGTCACCGTCTGTCTGATCCAACGGGATATAGTAGCTGACGAGGCCGCCAAACCTTTGCGCGGCCCTTCCGTCAGTACAAAGCATCATACTTCCGAAAAGAAGCTGTAGCCGACAAATACACCCGCAGAGCCCTTACTACCTCCAAAGAGTGCAAAGCAATCTCCTTGGGATGAGACGGGTATAGACTCAATGAAGGGAGAACAATGTCCTCATTAACGTGAACAAAGGTAGGAACAAAGGAGAAGGGCGCAGCACTGCCTTATCCTTATGAAGGGCCAAGTAGGGAGACCTACATGACAAAGCCGCCAACTCAGACACCAGCCTAGCGGATGTATGGCCACCAAAAAAGCCATATTTTGTGACAGCAATTGTAAGGGAATATCCCTGATTTTCTCATATGGCGGTTTCTGCAGTACAGAAAGTACTAAATTTAAAACCCACTGTGCCAACGGCGACTGTACCTGAGGAGCTACATGACGTACACCCTGTACAAATGTACGTATCAAAGAGTGCGTAGCTAAAGGACGTTGAAAAAGAATCACCAGAGCCGAAATCTGACCCTTGAGTGTACTCAAAGCCAAATTGTTATCCAGGACTTGCTGCAAGAAGGCCAGCACCCGGGATATACAGAAAGCAGAAAGAGCGGGGGTTCCAACCCCCCGCCTAAACACCAGGCAATATAAGCCTTCCAGGTGCGATGATATATCTTGCGCCATGTACACTTACGCGCCTTAAGCATGGTAGGGAACTCTGAGTCAGAAACGCCCCTAACCCTCAGCACCTGGGACTCAATAGCCAAGCCGGCAAAGCCAGCGAGGGTAAACCAGGGTGCAGGATGGGTCCCTGTGACAGCAGGTCTTCGCGAAGCGGGAGCCGCCAGGGAACGTCTGTTACCATCCGCACCACGTCGGTGTACCAAGGGCGCTGAGGCCAATCCGGAACCACCAGGATTGTCGGGATTCCCTCCGCTTCTATCCTTCACAGGAGCCGCGGTAGAGCTTGAGAGGAGGAAAAGCATACAGAAGCCTGTACCGGGACCAAGGTGCGACTAGTGCATCCGTGGTGCCCGCCAACGGATCCCTTGTTCTGCACACAAAGGTCTGCACCTTGTGATTGAACCTGGACGCCATTAGGTCCACGTCTGGCGTGCCCCAGCATTTGCAAATCTGGAGGAACACTTCTGGATGCAGAGACCATTCCCCCTGATCCAGAGTCTGGCGACTGAGAAAGTCCGCTTGCCAGTTTTTACGCCCGGGATGTAGATGCCGGCACGAGAAGTTCTACCCACCTCAGAATGTGGGCCGCCTCCACAGCTGCTGCCGAGCTCCTTGTTCCGCCCTTATGGTTTTATGCCACCGCCGTGGCGTTGTCCGACTGAACCTGAACCGGGAGGCCACGCAGCCTTGCCGACCAGTGGGAGAGACAGAGCCTGACTGCCCTCAGCTCCAGCACATTTATTGGAAGGCTCGATTCCTGCGTCGACCAACGGCCCCGAGCAGACAACTGCCCCAGGACCCCTCCCCAGCCCGATAGGCTGGCGGCCGTCCTGACTATCGACCAATTCAGGGGAAGGAACGACTTTCCCAAAGTCAATGCCGGGGTCTGGAGCCACCAGGTAAATGACCCCCTGGTTTGATGATCCAATTTGATCAGCTGGACCAGGGACAACGAAGACTTGTCCCACCGTAACAGGATCGCTCGCTGCAGGAGCCGAGTGTGACTCTGGGCGTACGGTATCACCTCGAAGGCCGAGACCATGAGCCCCAACACCCGCATACAGAACCGTAAGAAGGACCACCGACGTGACGACAGGAATCGCACCGCTGCTTGTAGCGTCAGCAACTTGGCCGAAGGTAGGAACACCTTCGCCTGCTCCATGTCCAATATTAGACCCAGATATTCCAGACGACAGGACGGGGGCAATGTCGACTTCTGCAAGTTGATCAGCCAGCCGAAGTCTCTCATCGAGGCCATGGTGATAGCAACATTGACCTCCAGAGCCGAAGGTGACTACGCTCACAGGTATGCTACCCACAGAAATGCCTCTCTGCCTCAATAGAGCCAGCACCGGAGCCAACAGCTTGGAGAAGACCCGAGGAGCCGAGGCTAGACTGAAAGGAAGTGGCACAAATTGGTAATGTAGATCCCCAACCACAAAGCGCAGGAAACGCTGATGCCGGAGACAAATGGGAACATGAAGATAAGCGTCCCTGATGTACAGAGATGCCATGAGGTCCCCTTGAAGGGCGGCCACGACCGAGCGGACTGATTCCATCCTGAATTTCCGTGCTCTCACAAAGTGATAGAGCGCTTTCAGGTCCAGAACTGGCCTGACCCCACCTTTTTGGGCACCACAAAGAGGTTTGAATAGAAGCCGTGGAACCTTTCCAACAGAGGGACCGGCACAATTAGCCCCTGTTCGGACAGCGTCTGAACAGCCCCCAGCAGAGCTTCCCGACGCCCTGGAGGGAGCCTCAAGTTTGATGGGAAAAACCTGTCTTGGGCTAAAGTACTGAACTCTATCCTGTACCCGGAGGACACCACTTCCCGCACCCACTGATCGGAGATGCGAGCGGTCCACTGGTCTGCGAACCCCAGAAGCCGCCCCCCCCCCACCCGAGAGTCGGGTGGGGACAACCCAACATGTGGAGGACTGGTCGTCCGTCTTTTCGGGCTTGCGCTGCCAGGGCCGCTTGCCGGACCCCGTGGCAAACTTGCCGGCCATGAGCCCTTGCCCGCTGAACCGGGCGGATGGAAAAAAAACGATTCGGCCCGAGGATGAAGGCCCCGGCTTACGGAGGTAATCCCGCCGCTTGGGTTCTGGAAGAAAAGTACTCTTCCCCCTGGTGAAATCCTCAATGATTTCATCCAGTTGCGCCCCGAAAAGACGACCACCCTGAAAAGGGAGGTCCGTGAGGCCCTTTTTGGACGCGTGGTCACCAGACCAACACCGTAACCACAATAACCATCTGATAATGACTGCAAAAACAGACATGTTTGACAGCATAGGGAGCAGGTCCAAAGCTGCGTCACACAGGTAACGGAGACCCTGCACCAGGTGGTCTGCCCGCTGCCAAGTCTCAGGGGAGCACCTGCAGCCCAAATCATTGTGCAACTCCGTCCCACATTCTGTGAGCGACTGCGCCACCATGGCCGATGCCAGAGCCGGCCTCATGGCCATCCCCGCCACCAAGAACAATGCCTTGGACACCGCCTCCATCCGTCTATCAGCCGGATGCTTAAAGGATGGTGACCCTTCCAACAGAATGGTCGTCGCCTTATTCAGGCGAGCCACCGGAGGGTCCACTGCGGAGGATGCCCACTTCTTCAAAAGGCTGTCCTCAAAAGGATAGCGCACAGAGAAACGTTTGGGCAGTGATTAAGAAAAAGAAAACCTTGACCCCAGGACCCTCTACCAGAATTACAGTACCGCTAGTCGCCCCTCCCTCCGCACCCCAGAGGGGGGTGTCACTCACCATTCCCGACGGGCGCAGCGGGTAGCCACCCGGTAGCAGACCTTCCTCCCTTGAGGTGGAGGGGGATGCTGCAGGCCAGAAATGCCCCTGGATGCGAGAGCAGCCCGGTCACTCGGACGTAAGTGGGGTTCATCCACTAGCCCCTCCGCACTCCCGGGTACGATGTGGCGGACCCCGCTAAAGCTAAGGGTAGCTCGCATCCATCGGCCGTGCTGGGGAAATTTCAGGATTCGAGATATCCTCTATGCCCCAGCCGGCTACTTGATAGCAGTCTTCATCAGATAGCTTGAGAAAAGCAGAAAAAGAAAAGAAAAAGAAGAAAAAATGGGGAACCGCAGATCCCATAAGGGAACCAGGTCTAACTCCTTGCACTAAGCATAAAAAAACTGATATGCTATGCAGAGCTGGGGGGTTATATGCTGGGTGAGGACGGCCCCCTGGGAGGGGTCAGCTTGCTTTTTTTCTTTTTGCCTAGTCTACTCCTAGTAGGATGTGAATAAACCCACGTGTCATGAATAGAGGCTGCGTCTGTCAATGAACGTAAGAGAAATGTGGCTTGAATTAACTCATTCTTCTACTGTATTGCACTAGTACAAGGATAGGTTAGTCTTAGGTTATACTTCAACACATACAATGTTATTCATTGCTGAGTATTAGCATCATATCAACATACACCAGTGGTTCTCAGCCATGTCCTCAAGTACCCCCAACAGGCCATGTTTTCAGGTTTTCCTTTATCTTGCACAGGTGCTTTAAATCAGAGTTAACGGCTTGGTATTTTGGACAGCTATTTTATCTAAGAGAAACTCCCAAAACATGGCCTGTTGGGGGTACTTGAGGACAGGGTTGAGAAACACTGACATACACTATTGTACTCTTCTATTGTACTGGGATTTTCTCCAGACATGGGGGATTTCCCCTGATGCTAAGCTGCAACACTCATCATGTTAATGCAGGATTTATGGAAGGTGCAACTCTACAAATATCTACTCTGCTGGGTAATTAACAAGGGAAAGCAGCTAACTTAAAGTGTATGGAAAAAATAAAAATATTTAGTACATCTCTCTAATAGATACATTTCCCCATGCTTTGCCTCTTTAAAGTGGTGTTAAACCCTAAACACATAATGTAATTATGCTGCAGCTTACCAATCATTAGATTTGGTGGCTGCATCAGTTTTCTTTTTTCCCTCTGTCTTCAGCTCGAAATCTGTCCAGTAACACACCTCCTGTATTAAGCAGACCATACATTATGCTCAATCCCTCCCTCTGCGCTATTCTATTCTAATAGCAGGAGGCTTCCCAGTCTTCAGAATACAGCAATCATTGCTGGTGGGTACAGCCACTGTATGTGATTGAGCGGAAAAAGAAAAACAGGCTGGTTGTACTGGAGTCGATAGATTGACCTCAGTACAACCAGCCTGCCCATTGACGGGTCCAGCTGAAAAGGCCGGATTTCGATCCGTTAATGGCTGGCTTAAGAGTGCCTCCACTCTGGATGAATAAACACATGGGGACTCATTTGGACAGCTGCATCGTTATTCTGGGGGGATGAGAGTGGTAGATGTATTTGCAGATATATTCACAATAACAAATTAAAGCTGAACTCCAGCTAATACTTTATAAGCAGTTACAGCAAACAGTTTTTTTCCATTTGGGATAAAGGCTTTACATGAATAAATCAAAGTTAATCCTTTTAAGCACCCCTGTCAGTGTTAAATGGTTTGTCTCATCCCTTTATCTGCAAGAAAGCTTGTTCTTTTGAAAAACAAAAGACTTACATGCCAGATCATCAGATTAAATAAGAAAAAAGAAAGCCTAAAAAGAAAACTAAGGCAGCCATCAGAAGAACTGATAGGTTGCAAGAGAATACATTTTTGCTTTTGGGTTAAAAACTGCTTTAACCACTTGCGGACCGCCCACCTTACATTTACTGTGGCAGGGCAACCGCTCTGTGCCACATCATGTACCTAGTACGTGATCTGACACTTCTGGGTCTGGTGCGCACACCACCGCTGGCCCGCTCCCGCTGTGATTCTACACAGCGGGAGCTGACCGGTGGGTACGGCAGACTCGATGTCCACCAGCACCCACCAATGCTTCGGTACACAGGCAAAACAGCAGTCTGTCTATGTAAACAAGGAAGATTGCCGTTCTGAGTACAGAAGGTATGCCATGCCTTCCACTACTAAAAGCACCCCCCACCACCACTACACTGAATCACAGTTAACCCTTTGATCGCCCCTGATGTTAATCCCTTCCCTGCCAGTGTCATTAGTTCAGTGACAGTGCATATTTTGTAGCACTGATCACTGTATTAGTGTTACTGGTCCCCAGAAAGTGTTAAAAGTGTCAAGTGTCAGTTAGTGTCCGATTTGTCCACCGCATTCTCACAGTCCTGCTATAAGTCGCTGATCGCCACCATTACTAGTAAAAAAGAAAACAAAATATCCCATAGTTTGTAGATGCTATAACTTTTGCGCAAACCAATCAATATACGCTTATTGGGATTATTTTACCAAAAATATGTAGCAGGATACATATTGAAGAAATTAGATTTTTATTTTACATTTTTTTATTGGATATGTTTTATAGCAGAAACTAAATATATATATATATTTTTTTTTTAAATTGACTGTCTTTTTGGGTTATACAGGAACGCAAAAAATAAAAACCATAGAGGTGATCAAATACCACCAAAAGAAAGCTCTATTTGTGGGGAAAAAAGGACAATATTATTATTTGGGTACAATGTCACATGACCGCACAATCATCAGTTAAAATAATGCAGTGCAGTATCGCGAAAAATGGCCTGCTAATGAAGGAGGGTAAATCTTCCGGAGGTCAAGTGGTTACAGTTGAGGTAGTAAAAATGTTCTTTTGGGATATGGCACCATACACATTGGGTATATGTAATGGTGCATACCGCTTTACTTGCAGGTGACTGTTTCTGCTCAAAATCCTCCATGCTGCATCCCTTCACAGCCCCCCAGCTGTCCTGTCCTGCCCCAGCAGCTATCTGAGACAGTGTGAGGTTTAACAGCAGCAGTTCTTAATTGAGAAAGTTCTGCCACTCACCCACCCCCTTCTACTTTCTCCGCCAATCACAGAACTCAAGTTCTGTGAATGGGTGGGGTAAATGCTGTCATTCAAATCCTACTCTATTACATTCATTGGTTAAACATTTTTTTTTTGCTTTTACTTACAATTACGTTTTTTTTTTCCACTTTCTGGTTTAGTAAAGCACTGGTAATGTAACCATAGCCTCAGATGAAAGGCTACATCACCTGTGCCTTCCCTCTCAGATGCTGTGCACTGTTGCATGTTCCAGAAGGCAGGCCCTTAATGAAAATGGAACCATGAGAGAAATGGGAAAAATTAAAGTGGTTGTATACCCTTACATATGCCAGCAAAGCAACAGGCCTCAGGTGATAAACAAAGATTAAACAAATCCTTCTACATAAGTTGTACCTGTTTGTCTGGAGACCTTTTATTGTATCTGTTTATCTGAAGTCCTCTCTCCTCTACAGCTATTCAAAGTGCAGAATCTATACTACTTGTCTGAAATTCCTGAAATCAGAGGGCTGGGAGCTGAAGTTACACAATGCAGATCTCAGTGAGAGCGCTGATTGAAGGAAAAAGACACACCCCCTACACACACAGCAAAGAGGAACAGAGCTGAGGCTGTCGATCACAGGCTGCATGTCGGAGCTCCTTCTCCGTCACCTTTTTACCTCTTGGTGTCAGGAATATTTGTCAGAAATGACATGCTGATAACAAAGAAACAAGGCAGCTGACAGAAATGACATTTAGTGCTCTGGATTGAGGCAAGTACACACTATAGAGGGATAGAATTGCATATTTTTCATGTCTGGGGTTTACAACCACTTTATAAAAAAAAGAGCCCACAATTATCTTTAGGTGTCAATTTGTAGGATTGCCATTACTAATCAGGTGCCTTTACTGTAATTTTTTAAAAAAAAGGGAAGTGTCCTTCGTGGACACACGAGCCAAATATTGGCCGGTTCAACAGAGACCAGCCTGGCTAAAACCTATAGCTTTTGTTGCAAAAGCTACAGGTTTTCAAAGTGGCACTAGAGCCAAGTAAAAACTTCAGGTCCCTGTTTCATGACCTCCATGACTAAGCCATGTGGGCAGGACAAAACGCGTTGAGGGGGGTGTGTGTGGCCGGGACAGAGATAGAATGAGGCTGCTACCATTTCTTTGATGTATGGGATTGTTTGGTGTGCAGCTTGTGGTTCACTATTCTTGCTAGACAAACCTGAATTTGACATGGGTCAATAATGCTATTAAAACTGGCGCAAGTGCTTGCCTGAATCAGGCCCAGGTAGTTCTATAGGAAACTACCACCATAAAAGTTTTGTTTCTGCTTTATTGAATTCCCCTGATTGTGTTCATGTTAAAACAAAAAAAAAGGGGGAATAAAATTCTCAGCACAGAAGGCCGCTACTTACTCAGAGGCGTTGCTAAGGGGGTGCGGGCCGCACCCGGGTGACACCCACCAGAGGAGTGACACCCGAGAGCAGTGGCGTCGCTACACTGTGCGGTCTGCACCCACCCCCTCAACTGATCTGCGTCTTCACTGAGTCGCCGGCCCGGCTGTGTCTCTTCTCCACACAGCGGAGCGAGGCCACCTCCCTCTCCTCTCTGTGTACATCTACACAGGAAGAGCAGGAGGGAAGACTCGGTAGTCCGAAGGATACGCCACGCTGTTCTGAGGTCTGTGCAGTGTATTGGACATGGGTGGGGGGCGCTATA
>BLSH010527292.1:1024874-1048988 GCA_018402905.1 Glandirana rugosa
GGGAGAGATTAGAGGGGTTAGGGCAGGGGTACAATAGATGCGGGGATCATCGTCTCCATTTCAGTCCCGTGACCCATGACACTGTCGCTCTGTTAAACCACCTCTCAATGGACGTACATCCATCGTACCACGTCGAGCGTTAGACGGTGGGGGAGGTTTCAATTTTCTGACGCGGGTCCCGTCCACGGGGAAGACAGGTGGGAGGAAAAGGGCCGGGACACACATCGCACGAGAGTTGTACATGACATACACATGCGAGCCTTCCTTCCGCAATTTGTCAAACATTTCTAATTTATAAGTAGAGACAGGGCCGGGAAAAGGAGGGTGGACAGAAGGGGCACCTGCCCTGGGCGCAGTCTTTTAACTTTGGAGGGGGTGGCAGATTGCGAGCTGCACCATGCTACCTACATGCAGGTAACTCTCCACCAAATTGTCTCGCTGTCACAGTACCCAGTGCCCTGACTTTACCTCTGCTACTAGGGGCGTAGATAACATGGGGACGGGATTGGGGAGATTAGAGAGGGTCCAACCACCCCCCCAGCATTAAGCACAAATGCCCAGCCAGTGTCCCTGCTGCCGCGGCTGCGCTGCTCAGCCTAAGCGACAGCTCAGGCTGTGCAGCAATCAGAGTTGTCAGTGAATATACACTGGCTGACAGCATCCACCCACCACTGTCAGCTCTAGTGGTTGCTTGCTAGGACGCAGCAAGAAAAATTATATATAACCATACACTTCCTTATACAATCCTTCACCCACAGTTGATCCAGAGGAAGGCAAAAAACCCCAGCAAAGCATGATCCAATTTGCCATAGCGTGGGGAAAAAATTCCTTCCTGATCCCCCGAGAGGCAATCGGATTTGCCCTGGATCAACTTTACCTAAAAATGTTAGTACCCAGTTATATTATTTACATTAAAGTGATATTAAAGGCTCCTTTTCTTAAAAAAAACAAAACAAAAACATGTTATACTCACCTACTCTGTGCAGCAGTTTTGCACAGAGTGGCCCCGATCCTCATCTTCTGGGGTCCCTCAACGGCGATCTTGACTCCTCCTCTGCATCGAGTGACTCGCCAGGGAAGCGCTTTCCCTGGTTGTCACCCGTGCGGGGGCGCTCCCATGTCCTGCTGTTGCGTGTATTCACACATACAGCGGGACTCGGCTACCATGTCACTGGACTTGTTTGACAGCAGCGGGAGCCAATAGCTGTCCTACTATCAATCCATCCAAAGAGGACCGGAGCTGGCAGCTAGAGGGACAAGGCTCGTTCCCGGCGTGGGATCGGTTCGGGCTCAGGTAAGTAAAGGGGGGCTCTGGTGGGGCTGCTGCACCAAAAAGGTTTTTTCACCTTAATGCATTAAGGTGAAAAACACACAGACTTTACAACTACTTTTAGGAAAGAATCCAGGCTTTTTTTAAAGCAATCTACCATGCTGGGCAAAACCACCTCTGGGGGGAGTCTATTCCACATTTTCACAGCTCTAACTGTGAAGAAACCTTTCCATATTTGGAGATGAAATATTTTTTCCTCTAGATGTAAAGAGTGCCCCCTTGTCCTTTGTGATGACCTTAAAGTAAATAACTCCACACCAAGTTCACTATATGGACCACTTATGTATTTGTACATGTTGATCATATCCCCACTTAATCTCCTCTTCTCAAGAGAATAGATTCAGTTCCTCTAATCCTTTCCTCATAGCTGAGCTCCTCCATGCCTCTTATTAGTTTGGTTGCCCTTCTCTGCCCTTTCTCCAGTTCCCCGATATCCTTTTTGAGTACTGGTGCCCAAAACTGAACTGCATATTCCAGATGAGGTTGTACTAATGATTTGTACAGGGGCAAAATGATGTCTCTATCGCTGGAGTCCATACCTCTCTTAATACAAGAAAGCATTTTGCTTGCTTTGGAAACCGCAGCTTGGCATTGCGTGCCACTATTAAGCTTATGATCTACCAAAACCCCCAGATCCTTCTCTACTATGGATTCCCCCAGTTGTACTCCCCCTAGTATGTATGATGCATGCATAGTCTTAGCCCCCAAATGCATAACTTTACATTTATCAATATTAAACCTCATTTGCCACATAGTCAACCAAGTAGACAGTGCATTGAGGACTGCTTGTAAGTTGGAGACACCCTGTAAGGACGTTATTCCACTGCATAGCTTGGTGTCATCTGCAAACACTGAAATTGTACTTTTAATCCCAGAGCCTATATCATTCATAAATATATTGAAAAGTAAGGGTCCCAATACTGAACCTTGGGGTACACCACTGATAACCTTAGACCATCCAGAGTAAGAGTCATTAACCACTACTCTCTGAATTCAGTCTTTTAGCCAGTTTTCTATCCATTTGCAAACTGATCTTTCCAAGCCTGTAGACTTTACCTTATACATTAGCCGTGTGTGGGTAACGGCGTCAAATGTTTTTGCAAAATCCAAGTATACCACGTCCACAGCCACCCCTCTGTCCAAGGTTTTACTTACCTCCTCATAAAAAGAAATCAGGTTTGTTTGACAACTTCTGTCTTTCATGAATCCATGCCGTCTGTTGCTTAAAAAATTTTTTTCCCAACAAGAACTCATCCATGTGGTCTTTTATTAAACTCTCCAGTATCTTCCCAGCTATAGAAGTTAAACTAACATGTCTATAGTTACTTGGTAAAGACTTTGATCCCTTTTTAAATATGGGCACCACATTGGCCCTATGCCAATCCAGTGGTACTATTCCAATCATTAAGGAGTCCCTAAAAATTAGATACAATGGCTTTGAATTTACAGAGCTCAATTCCTTTAGGATCCATGGATGAATGCCATCTGGTCCAGGTGCTTTATCTACCTTTATTCTGTCTGAATACTTCTGGACCATTTCACTTTTGAGCCATTGTGGATCATTTGTGGCTGTGTCACTACCACCCCCCATCATGGACATGAGCTCTCCCATGCTCATTTGTATACACAGAGCTAAAGAATGTATTTAATTAAGTTTGCCTTCCCTTTGTCCCCAGCCACATGCTCTAGATTATTTTGTAAAGGGCCTACATGCTCAGACCTGACCTTTTTACTATTAATATATTTGAAGAATTTTTTGGGGTTTGTCCTACTATCTTTTGCAATCTGTCATTCGTTTTGAATTTTTGCGTCCTTTATTTCCATTTTACATATTCTGGTATATTCTTTGTAACATTTAAAAGATGATAGTGTTCCCTCATTTTTAGATTTGTTAAATGCTCTTTTATTATCATTTATAACTTTTTTAACTTCAGCCGTGAGCCACATACGTTTAAAAGGCTAAAAATAAAACCTATTGCCCATGGGAATATACTTTACAGTGAGTTCGCATACAGTTTTTTTGAAAAATTCCCATTTCTGTTCTGTGTTCATCAATGCCAGTATTCCCTCCCAGCCTAACTCCTGGAGAGCAGCCCTCATCCTTGTAAAATTTGCTCTAAAATTAATAGTTTTATTTTTACCGTATGCGTTTGTTGCTTGCAGCTTACATTAAATGAAATCATATTATGGTCACTGTTACCCAGATGTTCTTTTATTTGAATATTGGTAATAAGCTCTGCATGGTTTGAGATTACCAGATCCAGCAAAGCGTTATTCCTAGTTGGGGCCTCAAACTGGACCATAAAATTGTCCTGTAATAGGTTTATAAATGTTTGCCCTTTAACCACTTCAATACAGGACGTTTATACCCCCTTCCTGCCCAGACCAATTTTCAGCTTTCAGCTCTCTCACACTTTGAATGACAATTACTCTCTCATGCTACACTGTACCCAAACAAAATTGTTATAATTTTTTTCACACAAATAGAGCTTTCTTTTGGTGGTATTTAAGAACCTCTGGGTTTTTTATTTTTTGCGACATAAGTGAAAAAAGTGCGAAAATTTTGAAAAAAAACACCTTTTTTTAGTTTCTGTTATAAAATTTTGCAAATAAGTAATTTTTGTTCATAAATTTGGGCCAAAACCTATACTGCTACCTATCTTTGGTAAAAATAACCCAAATAAGCGTATATTATTTGGTCTGTGTGAAAGTTATAGAGTCTACAAGCTATGGTGCCAATCATTTAAAATTGATCACACCTGATGCACTGATAGCCATTTCTTGAGGCCCTGAAATGTCAGGAAAGTACAAATACCCCCCAAATGACCCCATTTTGAAAAGTAGACATTCCAAGGTATTTAGTAAGAGGCATGGCGAGTTTTTTGAAGTTGTACTTTTTCCCACAATTCTTGGGAAAATTAAGAAATTATTTTTTTTTTCTGCACAAAATTGTCATAACAAGAAGTTATTTCTCACACACAGCATATGCATACTTCCAATTACACCCCAAAATACATTCTGCTACTCTCCCCGAGTATGGCGATACCACATGTGTGTGACTTTTTCACAGCCTGGCCACATAGAGAGGTCCAACATGCAGGGAGCACAGTCATGCATTCTAGGAGCAGAATTTTCACAACTAATTTCCTAATGACCTATTACATTTTTGAAGGCCCTGGAGCACCAGGACAATGGAATTACCCACAAAATTACCCCATTTTGGAAAGCAAATACCCAAACGTATAATCTATGAGGCATTATGAGTCTTTTGAATGGTTCATCTTTTTTCACAAGTCTTCGAAATACGTGGAAAGAAAATGAAAACGCTTTTATTTTTACACAAAGTGGTCAATTTATAAGATATTTCTAACACATAGCATGCACATAGCAAAAATTACCCCCCAAAATATATTCTGCTACTCGTCCCGAGTATGGCGATACCACGTGTGAGACTTTTTCACACCCTGGCCACATACAGAGGCCGAACATGCAGGGAGCACCGTCAGGCGTTCTAGGAGCATAAATTACACATAAAATTTCATTCATACCGATCACACTTTTGAAGGCCCCGGAGCACCAGGACAGTGGAATTACCCACAAAATGCCCCCATTTTGGAAAGCAAACACCCGAGGTATATTCTATGAGGCATGAGCTGCAGATAGGTACTCGGGTACTCTAATGGGCTGCAGATAGGTACTCGGTTACTCAGATGGGTTGGTGACAGGTACTCGGGTAATCTGAAGGGCAGGTGACAGGTACTCGGGTACTCAGATGGGCAGGTGACAGGTACTCAGGAACGCTGATGGGCTGGTGACAGGTACTTGGGTACTCAGATGGGCAGGTGACAGGTACTCTGGTAGGCTGATGGTCTGGTAACAGGTACTCGGGTACTCTAATGGGCAGGTGACAGGTACTCGGGTACTTTGCTGGGCTGGTGACAGGTACTCGGGTAATCTGATGGTCTGGTGACAGGTACTCTGATGAACAGGTGACAGGTACTCGGGTACTCAGATGGACAGGTACTTTGATGGGTTGGTGACAGGTACTCGGGTACTCTGATGGACAGGTGACAGGTACTCGGGTACTTTGATGGGCAGGTGACAGGTACTCTGATGGACAGGTGACAGGTATTCTGATGGGCTGAGACAGGTACTTTGATGGGCTGTGACAGGTCCTCTTTATTCGGGGGGTGATCAGCGTACAGTAGGCGGTAACGAGCTGTTACCGCAATCTCCCTGTCACACACGATCGGTGTGCGACAGGGAGAACCGCGGTAACACGCTGTTACCGCGGTTCTCCCTCAGCCCCGATCGCCGTGCTGCGCGCCCCCGGGGGCGCGCACAAGAAGATCGGTAGTGACCGGCTGTGATTGGACAATTTTATTGGCTCTTTTCCCCGATCGGGGGGGACACGACCCCCCGGCAGATGATCGATCCGTGATCGCCGCTCTGCGGGCCCCAAGAGGCCGACGTCATATGACGTCGGCCCGGATCGACGAGAGGTTCCTGCCGACATCATTTCACAATGACTCAGTAAGGAACTGGTTAACTGTGCCGGCAGCACCATTACTCCAGTTAATTTCCAGGTACCGTATATACTCGCGTATAAGTCGACCCGTGTATAAGCCGACCCCCCTACTTTTGCCCAAAAAATATTGACCCGCGTATAAGCCTAGGGTGTGAAATGCAGCAGCCAGAACACAGGGACAGGGTGCCAGAACACAGGGACATGGTGCCAGAACACAGGGACAGGGTGCCAGAACACAGGAACATGGTGCCAGAACACAGGGACATGGTGCCAGAACACAGGGACATGGTGCCAGAACACAGGGACAGGGATCCAGAACACAGGGACAGGGATCCAGAACACAGGGACAGGGTGCCAGAACACAGGGATTTTAATGCCAGGACACAGGGATTTTAATGCCAGGACACAGGGATATTAATGCCAGGACAAAGAGACTGTAGCCAGAACACATAAGGGATGAGTAAGGTAGTTTCGTTTCACATTAAATAGAGCTGTGTTGCTTCTAAGAGCCGTTCTGTGCTTTGTAAGTGTGACTAAACACATTGGAATGCAGAGAATGCTGAGAATGCAGAGAGAGAGCTGCAGCTCTTCACAGAGATCAGGAGGTGGGCGGGACTGAACAGCTAACATCAGCTTGTCCCGCCCACCTCCCGACATCAAGCTGAGAATCTGACACCTCTCTCAGCATTCTCTGCATTCCAATGTGTTTAATCACACTTACAAAGCACAGAACGGCTCTTAGAAGCAGCACGGCTCTGTTTAATGTGACACTACTGATCACCCACAGACACTGACTCGGGTATAAGTCGAGGGGGGTCTTTTTCAGCACAAAAAATGTGCTGAAAAACTCGACTTATACCCGAGTATATACGGTAGTTAAAATCCCCCATTATTATCACTGTCCTAGCCCTTGCAGCTCTTTCCATCTGTGCAAGGAGCAGAGTCTCCATCTCCTCTTTAACACTGGGAGGTCTATAACAAACTCCAATGATAACCTTTGTAGTGTGCACACCCATATGCAGATCTACCCATATTGCTTCACTCACTCACTCTCCATCAACTAGGTCCTCATTCACACACGCTTTGAGATCACTTCTCACATAGAGACAGACACCACCACCCTTCCGTTTTACCCTGTCTTTCCGAAAGAGAGCATAGCCAGGAATATTAATAGCCCAGTCATGTGAAGACTGAAGCCAAGATTCAGCTATGCCAATCAAATCATAATTCTCCTCATGCACCAGAGCTTCCAACTCACCTATTTTGCTTGGCAGACTCCTGGCATTGGTGAACAAACACTTTAATTCACTAACTTTAGCTGCTGTCAAAGTCTGGCTGCCAGGATTGGGGCTGTTAGAGTCTTAGCAGCAGTGCAGTTGGGTAGGGCCAGTGCAAGGATTTTTGTCTACTTAGGTGAAGGTGCATTTTAAGCCACTTTATGGTAGAGCGGGGGGGCGGAGCAGGCAGTAAAAGTTCACCAATCACTGTGAAGTATAGAAATCTGCAGGGCTCTCGTGTCCCTGATAGAAGCCATGGAACCTGATATTAAAGTGAAGTGCTAAAATAACTTTGTAGACCAAACTAGGCTCCTGTCAAATTATACATTTGTGAAACTTCCTGTGTCTACAGCCAGGCTGAAATCAGTGTTTGTTTGTTATCTACTTATAATCAGGGGCGTCCATTAGGGGCACCCCCCTATCCATCCCGTCGCCCCCCCATCCATGCGTCCGGCCCACTGAAGGAAGCTGGATGCATGAATTTCAATGGGGGTGTGTTTTTTGATGCACTGATTAGAGCCAGTGGCTCTAATAGGCTTCAAAATAAGGTGGGCTCGGGACACAGAGTGCGCGCTCACAGCCCGCCCAGGTGTGTTACAATAGCGAATCAATATTCGCTATTCTAACACTGATCCTCCTCCCGCCAATCAGGAAGTGGGTCTGAGACCCGTCACCCGATTGGCTGAATGGACAGGCAATCCTATTGGTCGCCTAGGAGGAGGGGAGGAGACGCACACCCACGTGATGGAGGAAAGGACACAGGAGCCAATGCTGCCTTATACCTGATGCCTAATACCCGCTGCCAATGCCCGATGTCTAGATGGGGTAAGTGCTGAGGTGCCGCCGGTAGCCGGGGGGGTGTTTGCCGCCCCCCCAAAAAAAAAACCACCAGCCACCACTGCTTATGATCCAGTGACTGTGATGAGACTACAGACCAAGACAACACCATTTCTAAGGCTCCTAGGTTTTTAAGGAAGGAGCATCTTTTGCCCACGCTGAAGCATGGTTTCTACATCACCGTTAGCCCTATATTTCACTGCAGGATAGAACGTGTATCGCTATTAGACGTATAAGTTACATATGTGTCGGTGAGGCGTGCTGTGTGCATTGCTATTAATCCCTTTCAACTGCTACTCCACCTGGGGGAAGGGGGTAGGCATTGTTTGTTGTGTTCGGCCTAAGCACCAGATGACTTTGTCCTGGCACTGGCTGTGCAGCATGCTCCCAGCACAATGACTGAGTTGTCACTGACAGTTCCAGGTCTTGTACTAAAGATCAGGAGCCAGGAGGATCAGCTCTTGATCACTATGATAGCCTGTGGTTGGCTATCACAGTGATCAGTCATTGTACAGTCTGCCACTGTACTTTCTCTTGAATAGAGAAAAAGATATATTTTTCATTTTTACAAATGTCTCCTCTAGCAAGGAAAAAAAGATACATTGTATCTTTTTCTCCTTGCTGGAGGAGACATTGGTAATCAAGATAAAAAGTGTGCGAAAGAAAAGAAATAAAACAAATTAGGATAATATAGATAGATCAGGGATTAATCTAGGTCCGTGTTAGGGTCAAAGGTCAGGTTTAGTGTGCTTCAGGTAGGATAAAAAAACAAAACCAAATGCACATTACTGTTTCTTGGTCCTACTACGGGTACAAACAACAAATAATATATACATATGTAGTATCTCTGCAATCATTTGGAGAATCAGAATTTGTTTTGGGTTTTGGAAGGTCTAGGTAACGGCAAAAATATACAGCTACATTTTTATTTGTATTAAGATTTGTATTACAGTGAGGGGAAAAAAGTATCTGCTGATTTTTTACATTTGCCCACTAACAAAGAAATGATCAGTTTATAATGTTAATGGTTGGTTTATTTTAACAGTGAAAGACAGAGTAACAAAAATATCCAGAAAAACGCATTTCAAAAAAGTTATAAATTGGTTTGCATTTTAATGAGTGAAATAAGTATTTGATCCCCCATCAATCAGCAAGATTTCTGGCTCCCAGGTGTCTTCTATACAGGTAACGAGCTGAGATCTCAGTTTGCTACCTGTATAAAAGACACATGTCCACAGAAGCAATCAATCAGATTCCAATCTCTCCACTATGGCCAAGACCAAAGAGCTATCCAAGGATGTCAAGGACAAGATTGTAGACCTACACAAGGCTGGAATGGGTTACAAGACCATCGCCAAGCAGCATGGTGAGAGGGTGACAGCAGTTGGTGCGATTATTCGCAAATGGAAGAAACACAAACTTTCAATCTCCCTCGGTCTGGGGCTCCATGCAAGGCTCATAGCGTTTCAATGATCATGTGAACAGTGAGGAATCAGCCCAAAACTACACGGGAGAATCTTGTCAATGATCTCAAGGCCACTGAGACCATAGTCACCAAGAAAATAATTGGAAACCCACTATGCTGAAGGACTGAAATACTGCAACGCCCGCAAGGTCCCCCTGCTCAAGAAAGTATATGTACAGGCCCATCTGACGTTTGCTAATGAACATCAGTATGATTGAGAGGAGAACTGGGTGAAAGTGTTGTAGTCAGATGAGACCAAAATTAAGAGGAGGAGGAAAGCTGCCTATGACCCCCAGAACACCATCCCCACCGTCAAACAGGGAGGTGGAAACATTATGCTTTAGGTGTGTTTTTCTGCTAAGGGGACGAGACAACTTCACCGCATCAGGGAAGATGGATGGGGCCATGTACCATCAAATCTTAGGTGAGAACCTCCTTCCCTCAGCCAGTGCATTGAAAATGGGTCATGGGTGGGTATTCCAGCATGACAATGACCCAAAACACACAGCAAATGCAACAAAGCAGTGGCTCACGAAACAGCACATTAAGGTCCTGGAGTGGCCTAGCCAGTCTATAGACCTTAATTCCAAATAAAATATGTGGAGGGAGCTAAAGGTTCGAGTTACTAAATGTCAGCCTCAAAACCTTAATGACTTCAAGAGGATCACCAAAGAGGAGTGGGACAAAATCCCTCCTGAGATGTGTGTAAACCTGGTGGCCAGCTACAAGAAACGTCTGACCTCTGTGATTGCCAACAAGGGTTTTGCCACCAAGTACTATGTAATGTTTTGCGAAGGGGTCAAATTATTACTTCACTCATTCAAATGCAAATCAACTTTTTTTGAAATTCGATTTTCTGGATTTGTGTTATTCTGCCTCTCACTGTTAAAATAAGCTTACCATTAAAATTATAGACTGATCATTTCTTCGTCAGTGGGTAAACATACAAAATCAGCAGGGGATCAAATACTTTTTTCCCTCACTGTACCTTTGTCATGACAGGGTTAAGATACACACAGTATGTGAATGTGATCAAACAACTATAGACAAGCAGCTAGATATACATGTTACATACATACTGTGTGTACTATGAATTTTTTTTTGGACAATCTTGAGATACACTCAGCCACCTCACTTTCCTCTATAGCAGTTAAAGCAGTAGAAAACTGCAAAAAAAAAAAAGAAAAAAAATCTTGCCTCTTGCAAGTTAATGTCATAATGTACCAGTATGCATCGCATACTAGCACATTATGAAAGACTTGTACTAAAACAAAGCCCTCCAAGTGGCACAGTGGCACACTGTCACCTCTGACAGGGCTTCATTCTTCTCCCGGTCTTCGTTCTGGGTTTGCTGGGATCAGGCCATTCATTTGAATGGCTGAGCCGCGATGACATCACTCAGTCACGGCTGCGGCACAGTTTTATCAATGGACGGAAAGCCATTGAAAATAAAAACATGCCCTGTTTGAAAAACCCCTCACAAATAGCACCTAGCTCTGTTCTATAAAATAATGCATGCATACTTTTTCCTGAATTGTCCCTAATTCTGTGGACCAGTCACAATTTTAGCAGCAATCCCAGTAATTCAGCGTGACCCTAGCTCCCCCTATGTTACTCCAAAACATACCTGCTGCAGATGCTGTCTGGCATTTCTCTTAAAGTGTAATGAAACCGAGTGGATACAAATTAAAACAAACATAGCCATACTGACATATCTTAATTGTTAATGCACGTTATTTTAGGTCACTTCCATGTATTACAGAAATGCTATTTCCTAACTTTCCCTTAAGGGCCCTTTCACACAGGCGTTCCATTCAGGTCCGCCTGTCCATTTTTCAGGCAGACCTAAATGGATGCTCTATGCAGCCCTTATGGAGCGGCGGATGTCAGCAGATACATGTTCGCTGACATCCGACGCTCTCCTATACGGTCCTGTCTGTGAAATTCAGACGGATTGATACCCTATTTTCCATCCGTCTGGAGAATCGGATCGGATGAAAACGGACAGGCGGTCCGTTTTTATACGTTCTCTATAGAGCAGAGCGGGGCTCTGACAGTTCCCTCTCTGCTTGCGGAGAGGGAACTGTCATCCGTCGGCTCAGCGGGGATCAGCGGAGCAATCCCACTGAGCAAAAAGGAATCCAAAAACGGATAAGCCCGTGTGAAAGAGCCCTTCGTGCGGTGGCTCCTATCACTGGCAGTGTCTCTATGGAGCCACAGTAGCAAGTGTGCTCCTTACCTAATGACTACAATCCAATTAAAATCTCTGCACATACGCACGCCCTCTTCCCTGTTGCAGTAGCTTTGAGCTCAGCGCTGCTGCGATCAAGAAGACAGCAACCCATGCATGCATAAGGATTTGAATTGGAGAAAGCTTGCTCCTATACAGTGCCTTGAAAGAGGATTCATACCCCTTGAAATTTTCCACATTTTGTCATGTTACAACAGAATACGTAAATGTATTTTATTGGGATTTTATGTGATAGACCAACACAAAGTGGCACATAATTGTGACGTGGAAGAAAAATGATAAATGGTTTTCAAAATATTTTACAAATAAATATCTGACAAGTTGTGGCGTGCATTTGTATTCAGTCCCCTTTACTCTGATACCCCTAACTAAAATCTAGTGGAACCAATTGCCTTCAGAAGTCACCTAATTAGTAAATAGAGTCCACCTGTGTGTAATTTAATCTCAGTATAAATAAAGCTGTTCTGTGAAGCCCTCAGAGGTTTGTTGGAGAACCTTAGTAAACAAAGAGCATTATGAAGGCCAAGGAACACACCAGACAGGTCAGAGATAAAGTTGTGGAGAAGTTTAAAGCAGGGTTAGGTTATAACAAAATATTGCAAGCTTTGAACATCTCACGGAGCACTGTTCAATCCATCATTCAAAAATGAAAGCGTATGGCACAACTGCAATCCTACCAAAACGTGATCATCCACCTAAACTGAGAGAGGCCCATGGCAACTCTGGAGGAGCTGTAGAGATTCACAGCTCAGGTGGGAGAATCTGTCCACAGGACAACTAGAAAGCCATAAGAAGTCCCATTTGCAGTTTGCGAGAAGCCATGTGGAGGACACAGCAAACATGTGGAATTAGGTGCTCTGATCAGATGAAACCAAAACGAAACTTTGTGGCGAAAAAAAACACTGCACATCACCCTGAACACACTATCCCCACTGTGAAACATGGTGGGGGCAGCATCATGTTGTGGGGATGCTTTTCTTCAGTAGGGACAGGGAAACTGGTCAGAGTTGACGGGAAGATGGATGGAGCCAAACACAAGGCTATCTTAGAAGAAAACCAGAGTCTGCAGAAGACATGAGACTGGGGCGGAGGTTCACTTTCCAGCAGGACAATGACCCTAAGCATACAGCCAGAGCTACAATGGAATGGTTTAGATCAGGGGTAGGCAACCTCAGCACTCCAGCTGTGGTGAAACTACAAAGTTCATCATGCCTCTGCCTCTAGGAGTCATGCCTGTGATTGTTAGGGTCTTGCAATGTCTCATGGGACTTGATGTTTCATCACAGCTGGAGGGCCGATGTTGCCTACCCCTGGTTTAGATCAAAGCAAATTAATGTGTTAGAATGGCCCAGTCAAAGTCCAGGCCTAAATCTAAATAAGAATCTGTGACAAGACTTCAAAATTGCTGTTCACAGACGCTCTCCATCCAATCTGACAGAGCTTGAGCTATTTTGCAGAAAAGAATGGGCAGAAAAGGCAGTGTCTAGATGTGCAAAGCTGGTAGAGACATCCCCAAAAGGCTTGCAGCTGTAATTGCAGTGAAAGGTGGTATTGACTCAGGGGGGCTGAATACAAATGCATGCCACACTTTTCACATATTTATTTGTAAAAAATGTTGAAAACAATTTATCATTTTCCTTCCAATTCACAATTATGTACCACTTTGTGTTGGTCTATCTCATAAAATCCCAATAAATAAAATCCCAATAAAATACATTTTTTGTTGTTTTTGGTTGTAACGTGACAAAATGTGGAAAATTTCAAGGGGTATAAATACTTTTTCAAGGCATTGTAATAGTGGGGACAAGGAGTAATGGCAGGGATCATCTGAGCAATGCCCTAGCAATAAAGCTGGGGAGGCACCATCTCAGAGTTTTTCTGCTAGGCTCTGGGAGGTACATAATAGGCCTACAATTTTAGAATGGACACTTTTAGCTTTAATCAGTGCTACGCAGTTGGTTTTCATCTATAGGCACCCCCTACCTTCATAGGCAGTTTTTTTGGGAAAGATTAACTAAGCCTTTAGGATTTAGAACACAACTTTTAAATTAATACAAAACTGCATCACAACGAAAAGGAAATTTACAATGAAAACAGGAGCATAACATAAAAAATGGTCTTTGTGGGCATATTATTGAAACGTAAAAAGTGAAAGAAGATCAGTAAAAATGTGCCACAGTTTTGAATAAACAGTACAAAGATAATATGATTTACCTTTATATTATTACTTTAAATGTCTTTCTCTACCTACCAAACACAATAAACCAGTATTTATCAGAGATACTAAAAAAAACATACTGGTAGGCCAGGTCTCAGTGGAGAAATACAACATACTAAATTCTATAGTGCTTCTCTACAGAGCTGAGGCAACAAAAATCAGAGATGACCACATCTGTCTCAAATATAGCCAGTTCAATAACTTTGCAGTATTCCATTATCATTGGCATAAACCCTATTTTCATCAGAAAACAACCGATGCAGCAAATATATTTGCAAGGGGTACCTGCTTATGTCACAATAAATGTATTTTTTTGTTTCAATAAATTCATGATTGTCAAGATGTTGCTAGTGGTAGAGTTTTTTTTTTTTTCTTCATTTAACTGTGATAGGCAATTGGTGATGGAAAACAAAGGTACCTTTCTATTTCATTAAACCCAGCACACCACTTTCACTTTAAGGCTTCTTTCACATGGACTTGCAGATGCCCTACAACATGCTAGGCACTTAACACAACGAAAGGGTGATAGGACAGTATACACCAGAGTATTACTACTGCTAATTAACTCACTTTTTCAGTCTTCCTTATTTTGCGCATCCTTCCAGCACAAACTAAAATAGCATTGTCCTTTGTTAGTGAGTAACCATGTCATTCAGTATACACCTGGAAAAGAAGTGATTCCCAGGCAAAAATAAAGGATTATTGGACATAAGAAAGATATGATGTAAATGCTTTTGGTGCCTCTACCAAAAGAAAATTTGTCACTTTTCACATTCAAGGCAAAGTGACAGGTTAGGCATTTTCCCCAACCAATGATACTTACCTTTCCCATGCTCCGCCACTTTTCTGTTTTTCTGAGAAAATGCCACGTTTAATGCCTGTGTAAGCTCCATGTTGGAGCTCACACAGAGTCCATGACCTCTCCCACATTTACAGTGTCCAGGCCAGTCAATTAGCCGTTCAGCCCCAAGCATTGCATTCTGGGAAGAAGGAGTAAAGGACACGTTGCCATACCTGAAGTACCAAACATTTCTAAGAGCTCCAAGAGATGACTGGTGCAGTGAGGAGGCACAGCAAAATTATCAAGGAAGGGAGGGTCTATCATGTGAACCTGTCATTTTGTTCTGAATTAGCACAGTGACAGGTTTCTTTTAAAGACGATCAGTCATGATTGGTTTATGTAAGAATTACTCCTAAATTATCACAATTGTGCAAAGTTGCACATGAAAATGATATTTTCCCTCTTATTTATCTATACTAACTATGCTTAGGACTAACAATCTTCATTTAGCTTGACAATGAAGGGAGCAGTTCTACCGTGGCAGAGCATCTCAACATTGGTAGCATATACAAATATATGTATTTAACACTACTTGTCCCCGCACATCCCTAAACAATTACCTGCCTTCTCTTAAGATCCAGCATTGTCCTGGTTGCAGCACTGCTCTCCCCTGCTCCTGGTCTCACAGGAGACACAGGCAGCAGCGGGAGCCCTGCTGCTAACCATCACTCTCATGTGTGGAGTTAGGGAAGGCAGGGCTTACCGGAGCTGTGTGTCTATGGAAGCACACAGCCTGGATTGAAAGCAAGACCGTCCGGGTGCCCCTTGGCGCACAGCTTGCTATGGGGACACCCACAGGAAGGAGGAGTAAAAAGCGCCAGTGGGGAACTCCAGAAGAGGAGGTAAGGGACCACTCTGTGCAATACCATTGCACAAAGCAGGTAAGTATAATATCTTTTTTATTTTAATTTTAAAAAATAACCTTTTGATCACTAATTGATTCATTTTTAAAAAGTCTCATCTATTGCTCTCAGCCTCCTACAAATCTCTAAATTCTTTTTTGCTGCTGTGATCTGACTTCCTGTTAGAGGGTGGCTATGTTCGTTCTCCATGGTCCATAGATGGAAGTCACCCTCCCTTGCTCGCTCCTCAAATGGAGTATGGGAATTGTAGCTTGCATTAGAGCAGAGCACATGCCCGCACCTAAAATGCTCTACTTGTTCTAAACAGAAGTGATGGGGAAAAGGGAAGATTGGGACCTTACAAAGTAACAAAGGCTGTTCCAATGAGGTAGAAAAACAAACAATTTTATGAAAATATTGATTACAGGGACATTAAGTAGTGGAAGTGTATTATTTTTGGAGAATAAGGATTTTGTTTAACGTCACTTTAAGCACAATAATGATTTATGTTGGTAAATGCAAATGTATAAATATATGAGCTAGCACAGGGAGCTTACACTTTAAATGTTACTGACCATAACCGACAATCTCAAAGTGAATAACCTTAATATCATTGGGAAATGGGGATCATTTATTGTTATTTTTTTGTATGGAAAATATTGAAGCTAAGTGACTTTCCACCATTATTTATTACAGTCTTATGCAATAATACTGCACAGAGATGCCTGTAGTCAGTCATATTTGAAGGAAATCAAATTAATAAAATTTGCTTATTTAAGTTTTCATCTCTGCAGCTGATATTCACTTGAAGCACAATGTTCTCATTTCAAACATTTCTGTGTTTGACTGTTATTGCTTTCTAATGTCTGCTGGAATACCCAGTAGTGTGTTATCCCTGGAAGACCTTCTGTATAGCAGCTATGAAAAGATTTTCTATTCCTAAAATATAAAATACTCAGAGAAGAGCGATGCATTAGGCCAAGTACCTGCAATATGAGAATGGGGGACAAGCCAGCTGTCTAGAAACTTATGAACAATGCAGGTTAAGATAGTCTGTAAAGCTCATGAAAGAAATTGTAAGAAATACTCGTTTTTATTCTCTGTATTCATTAATGAGCATATAGAAATTAGTGTCTAAAAGAACAACTTTGCTTTAAGCTTCTGGTGCCCAATCAATGGCTGAGGGACATATGTGGCCCAGTGATACTTGGTATCCAGCTCTTGGACCCCAGTAGTCTGTAGGAGACATGGTAGCTTAGATTTGTATAAGGGTAATAGCAGTGATCTCTACTAGCCCAATGTAGCGCTCCCCCCCTCCTCTTTCTTCCTCCCCCCCCCCCCCGTTCCCCACCCCCCCTCCTTTCTCTCCTCACCTTCTCCCAATCTTCCCTACCTTTTATTTTGTTTCTTTACATGCCATAATCTCTTCACCTATTTTCAGCTTTCATATACGGCCATTTTTGTGAGCTTGACAATTGCGCAATTTGGATCGAACATCGGGGCACAATCTACGTTGATATTGTATATTGCTCCGAAACAGTACATCTGGCAGTGTGGCATGGTCCCTGAATGGTTACATGCAGTCGGTGAGTCCTTTTTCTCACATACACTTCACTTGAGTAATATACTATTGCAAATGTGTGTGAATTATCCATGCTTCCATTCCCAATACTTTTATATTTTATATGTCCTTTTGCTTTTCTCTCTTTTTATCAGAGATATAACATCTATAAATGTTAAGAGATATTATTATATCCTTTTTCCGTTGGTAATACCCCTGATGAAGGGCCTTGACCGGACCCGAAACGTGAACGTAGGGCACCGAATTCCATCTTTCCATCTTCAGACAACGGATATCTTTTTTTCTACTAAAGTTACGTACCATCACTCCCACAGAGGCATTTTGTTTTGGACTGTATGATCTGTTCCTAGATAAACTCGATCAATATTTGCCATATGTTATTTGATTTCTTGTACCATGCTTTTGTATTTGTCCCTCGGAAGAGCGACAAGCTTTTTTAATTCTATTAATAAATGTATATATTTTAGAACATTTGGTGTTGCTGCCTATTACAGTCCTGCTGAGGGGGTATTTGGTTTCTTCTTCCCCTCGTAAGGGCTGCTAGTTTTGTGTTCCAGGTTCTATTCCTACTAGTGCAGAATAGCTAAGCAAATAGCAACTTTTACTCTTCTGGCTCAAGGAACAGTCTAAGGGTTGCCTTTTAGAAGTTTTATTGCGGATTAATATGGATGGGGATTAGGGAGCTGTGGGATACTCCAGAACACGACGACCCCTTTCACACTGAGGTGCTTTACAGGAGATAGTTATCTAAAAATAGCGTCTGTAAAGCACCTCTTAATTAAACTCAGTGTGTCCTTTCACACTGGGGTGACGCACTTGCAGGAGAGGAAACAAACTCTTGCAAGAAGCATTTTTGGGGCGGTGCAGGAGTGATGTACACACTGCTCCTCCACTGCCTCTGCCCATTGAATGGGCAGGGCTTCTGAAGCGGCTGTACACCGCCCTGGAAGCGGCACGCACCGATGCTTTTAACCCCTTTTTAACCCCTTCTTAGAAGTTAAAAGCGCACCGCTGCCGCCCGAAACGACACCAAAGCGATGCTTTACCACTGACGCTCGGGCAGCCCCAGTGTGAAAGGGCTCTAACAAGAATGCAAAGACACTATCCCCTTAGCAGTAGCTTCTTAACACAGTCCTCCAAGTATCAGTTATGAGATTCCCAACACACACGTTCCCGCTTTTTCAGATGGCTTAATTGTAGTGTGGGTGCTGAAGTGACCAATGGCTGGAATCGCATGTCATAAGAGCAGGTAGTGTCACCAGCACACCAGGGTCTTCAAATGAGTCCAATCTTTAATAGATGATCACATCGTTACAGCGCACACAGTGACAAACCGTCTCACATGCCTGATGAAGGGGTCCTGCGCGGCTCCAAAACGTCACTCTTTGCTGTAACGATGTGATCGCATTTGAAGATCCTGGTGTGCTGGTGACACTACCTGCTCCAAGTATCAAGACATGAGGTGGGCAGTGCTGGTACACCATTAACAATGTCCCAGGCCAGGTAAGTCTTGAAGTGTTTGTAAATGATCACCTTGTAAAACAGCTTTATTCTGTTTCCACAAAATATTGGTGTATAAATATAAAAAACATTATAAATACCTTTTTTCCTCATTTTTATAAGTGATCACATTCCCTCTGCTGCATTAGAGCTGGGGGGAGAAGAAGCAACAGCACACTGAGCTTCCCAGTGAAAGGCTGTGCGGGGGGGGGGCATGTTAGGACAAGTCTGATCATTCGGAGATGAGCAGGCTGAGTTCCCAGCATAGCTAGAGAACTGACCACAGTGTGTTCTTCTGCTTAGTGTGGTCAGTTTTTAATTGGAAAGCAGAGGGACTGGCAGAAACACCAGGAATTTCACACAAAGGAAGCAATAAAAAGAGAACAGGATACTTTTTCATACAAGTACATGGTACAGCAGGCAATATCAGGAATTTAAAATATTGGGGTAACAGACACTTTAACGGAGTGTGGCAGGGATTGGCAGCAGTAACAGTCACAAGGATCTCATTTTCTCTCTGGGCTTTTGTCACAGTGTCCCTATAGCTTGGACGTCTCCTTTAGACCCCAGCAGGCAAACTCCTATGAAGAGTTTCAAGATAAGAATCTTAGTGGCACCCCTCTTTTGGCTCTCAAGGACTTGCAGAACCATAGGCCCCATATGAGCCCAGCTGGGACCTCAATGAGCAGGCTAAATTGTCAGCAAAAACGAAGCCGATCTGAGTTACTAGCTGGAGCTTGTGTCTCGCCCCCCGAAAACACACCGGATAGTAATGAAACATCAGCCCCACGCATGATCACTCGATATGGGGCTCAATGGGAAGAAACCAGAAGGATTCTGACAAAACATTGGCCGGTGTTAACCAAAAATCCTATTTTGCGAGAGATTGTGGGCCCCCGACCTTTATTGGTCGCTAAAAGGGCCCCCAACCTCTCCGACCTACTAGTACACTCTGAATATAGACGTTCCCCCTCCCAACCCTCCACTTCTAACTGGTTAACTGACCTCCGGGTTAAACCCGGGATGTACCCTTGTGGTCACTGTGGAGTATGCCGATATGTGGATCGCACCGACACATTCCACAGTGCCAACCAAAAAAGATCCTTCAAAATACGGAGATTCATCAATTGCTCTACGGCAAAAGTCATATACCAGATCACTTGCCCATGTGACAAAATATATGTGGGAAAGACAAAACGCCCACTTAAGGTCAGAATCAATGAGCATTTAACGAGCATCAAATCCAAGAAAAAAGAGGAGGAAAAACCTCTGGCACTCCATTTTAAACAATTTCATGGAGGCAAGGTTGAGGGTTTGAAAGTTAAGGGTATCTTTTCACTAGATCTTCCTGCCAGAAGGGGTGATTTCGACAAAATTCTCTTACAGAAAGAGAAAATGTACATTTTTCTTTTGAACTCCATGACACCCGTGGGACTTAACACGGAGTGTAATTTATCTGTATTTTTGGAACCTTAGATGTCTGTTTTTCCTCTGAATTCTGGACTAACATCCAACAATCCCCCTCTAGATGATCGAAAAAATATTGTTCATGTTGGTTCTTTTGGTTCTATTTAGTTTTAATCTTAAACCAAAGGACATATATTATTATATATATATATACTTTGTTCATTATTTTCATTCATATTTGCTCTCATGCTAAAATAGATTTGACAGTGAGATAACGATTATCTGAATATCTGGTAATGTCTCCTTCCCTGTATGTATTTATATTTTGATATTTTTACTCTTGATCGATGTGAACTTAGCTTCTTGGCCAAACATTCCCACATGCTTTCTTTTCTTCAGACAAATATGTTTTGATGTCAGCGTAAATGGTTATCTGCAGCAGTGCCACCCGGTGGTCTTTAGTAACAATTACAGCCACTCCCTTCATTGTTTATTTAGTTGCTATATAAGGCCCCCGGAGACAGATGACCACAGCTTTGAAAAAGTCCGGATTGGCCCGGACGAAACGCGTCAGCATACGCGTCACCAGTCTCCTCCCACCACCTGTCCGTCCGTCTCCGCCTCACACACGGAAGTGCGGGATTCCCTGCCTATGCAAGCAGTTCCACGTGGAAGTCACCAGCTGATCCATAGGATCATATCCATCTACCCTGCCAAACAACCAGCATCTTTGGCAGACCGGCAGTTTATTTTGCATCCCTGAGCGGACCAACTCGACAGCAACAAGGAAGGATATCAGTTGTGTCCCCACCATCAAACCAACTACGGTGGTAATTACGGACACCCACACCGACTGATCAGGTCGTATCAACGCGGTGTCAATCAGGGGATTCTGTGACTTGGTTCATCAATCAGGACCAGCCCTGTGTCTAGTCGGACCGCTTGGATGAAGCTGGGTGAGACCGTTCAATACCTTACTTAGCTGACTTTCACTTAACTGCATACTAGCATTGAATCAACATATTGCATAGCATTGAATACGGCTAGTTTAATCTATGAGGCACTATATGTCCTTACATAGTCCTGACCTATGGCAAGGTGAATAATCTCATTACAGTACAAGGACAATTTGTCCATCCCGGACTATATAACTTTGGGACATCTTCATGTTCACATGACCTTTGCTTCATGAATCCCGTTAATTCCCTATGATCCCAATGTGTTAATGTATATCGACCCTGTGATTGAACAATTAGGACCCTGACAAATAACGGCCCCTTGTGCTGGATTCAGTCAAACCTAATCAACTTATCCAAGGTCTGATACACAGTGAGGTGGCACTAGTATGAATGTTCATGGCCGGCTTGTGTGTGGGAGGTCGTTTGTTTTAATCACAGACAACGTTGTCTCTTTTTAATTTTCCAACTGTGGTGGTGTCAATTATTTTTCTTGTTTATTCCTAAGCTAATTTTTCATGTCAGTTACCAATAAACCGTGTTGCAATTTGGCTCCGTGACCCAGTATGAGTGCTTTCGGTGGTCTTACCCTTCTTTTTCATAAATTGTCAGCAAGATGGCCCTCCTGGCTGGGGACTTCTCCTCCAAGGAAAAAAACCCTGCTTTCTGAGTCTCTATTTATGCACTCACCAACCACCTTCTGGGCAACACCTCCCCAGGGATTGGCTTGAGTTACATATATATTCAGGCTGCTCATTTGTCTCTCCTACCCACTTTGTTCTGAAAAGCTCCAGAAAATAGGGGGAAGCAGCAAGACTTGCAGCCTGTAGAGCCCCGAGCAGCCTAAAGCAATCACTCTGCTGATTACAGGAGAGCCAAACTAAATTTCCCTAACCAAAAATCTAGCAGCCTAGCAAGGAGGGTGCTACCCTAATATAACATGTCCTTAGATTCTCACTTTTGTTAGCATGTATCCAGTCTCCTTATTAACCTGTAGCGTATACAAATCTCATAATTTCCCTCAGTATTTCTACAGTCTCTCAAAGTCCTTTCATTACATATACCAAAAATTATGTATGGTCCTTTAGTGATATCAGCAAAGGTCCCTATACCTTGTAGGTTGAAAACCACTGCTTTAAGCATTACAAGCACTAGATTAAAAAGACTCCCATAGAAAATATGTCTGCATGCATGCTCCTCCAATACATCTTTTTATCTAGAGCACTCCAGGTGCCCAATAACCTGATAATCTGTTCTGATAGTGCTGACTTTAAGGTAGAAAAGCAGCATTTTGGTCCACCCCAAGACCCACTATCAGCCAAGTGAGGCTGCCGGTCACATCCATGCAGACAATAAAAGGGACAGGAAGAGTAATATGGGGGGGGGGGGGGGCCAAAGGCTCCAGATTCCCCCCCAATGTGGTTGGTCTGGGCCTACTAATGGGCTTGCGTTTTCCTGCTCTTCTGTAGAACAAGAAACAAAAAACAGAGTCTACCTGAAGGTTCCTGCAACTATACCTGGGCATGTTTGTTACTTTTGGATTGCACAATTTACTAAGTGTAGGTGGAATTCTACAAAAATCAACTTCAGTTGGAAAAACAGGATGTTTCCTAAAACACTGGACAGACTGAAAAATATTTAATTACATTTAAGATGACTGTTAGGTACAGTATATCTGTGACTCTACTATTGAACATATTGGGGGGGAATTTATCAAAACTGCAGCAACCAGAATCTGGGGCATTTGTGCATAGCATCCAATCCACTTCTATCTTCACCAGTGGTAATTTTGGCAGCAAATTTCGATTTCATTTTAGTCTTAGTCTTAGGACTAAGATGGCATTTTCGTTTTAGTCCCATTTTAGTCTTCTGCACTTGTTTTAGTTTTAGTCGCATTTAGTTGACTAAATCTCCAGGTCATTTAGGTCGAATAAAATCTCCAGTACATTTTAGTTGACTAGAACTCATTTTAGTTGTCTAAAATCTAATGGGTGTAGTTAAATTGTAATGCATTATTTAAGCATTTACCTACAATTTCCAAACTCATTATATACTGCAGGAGTGAAAACTCTAATATGTTATTATTTATGGTATTGAGGTATGAACATGCACTACAGACCAGTGTTAACCTCTTTATAGACGAAAGACGGCTACAGCGCGGATCTCAATTGCCGGGTAGACGTCTATTGACGTCCGCCCCTTTGCACACTTCCGGCACGCACTCACAGGCGGCGGCGGCACGCGTGCGGCCACCGCACGCTGCGTGGGCGTGCCCGCGGGTCGGGCAGACTCGATGTCCGCTCCTGACCCGTGATCGCCTCTGGAGCTGCAGAACGGGGAACCGCCAATGTAAACACGGCGGTTCTCCATTCTGTGAGAGGGGGACATACCAGATCTACTAATCCCTGTCACTGGTTAGATCTGTTATGTCCCTGCCAGCCCATCCCCCCCACAGTTAGAACACACCCAGGGAACACAGTTAACCCCGTCACTGCCCCCTGCAGGTTAACCCCTTCACTGCCAATGACATTTATACAGAAATCAGTGGACATTTAAATTTCTGATCGCTGTATAAATGTCATTGGTCCCAAAAATGTGTCAAATATGTCCGACATGTCCGCCCCCATATCAAAGTCCCGATAAAAATCGCAGATCACCGCCATTACTAGTAAAAAAAAAAAATAAATAATAAAAACGCCATAAATCAATTCCCATAGTTTGTAGATGCGATAACTTTTGCGCAAACCAATCAATAAACGCCAATTGCGTTTTTTTTTTACCAAAAATATGTAGAAGAATATAAATCGGCCAAACCCAATGAATAATTTTTTTTTAGATTTTATTTTTGGATATTTATTATAGCAAAAAGGAAAAAATATTGTTCTTTTTTCAAAATCGTCGCTCTTTGTTTGTTTATAGCGCAAAAAATAAAAACCGCAGAGGTGATCAAATACCACCAAAAGAAAGCCCTATTTGTGGGGAAAAAAGGACATCAATTTTGTTTGGGTACAACGTCGCACGACCGCGCAATTGTCATTCAAATTGCGACAGCCCTTAAAGCCGAAAATTGGTCTGGGCAG
>BLSH010527292.1:1050024-1063780 GCA_018402905.1 Glandirana rugosa
TTTTTTTTTACTGTCATACTACTAAATTATATTGTTTATTATTTTAAGGAAATGTGTGTTTCGAAAACTAACGTGTCAAAACGAATGGGAGTTTCACCTATATCTCCCTTCTAATAGTCGACCTCTTCGGTCTTAGAACTCGTCGACACGTACTGTTGGTTAGCCGAAGATCGAAAGTAAAAGTTTCGAATTGACTTGTTCCACTTCTAGTTAGAATTAAAGCAGCTGATTTTGGCTGATTTTGTAAAATCGGGTGATTGAATTATGGTAAAATCAGGTGATTTTATGCTGATTTTGTTAACTCTACTGATTTTATACTGTGTTTGATATTGCCGTAAAATCAGTTTTCTGATTTCACCCTGATTTTGATTTTACAGTAAAATCAGTTTTCTGATTCCCTCTATATCCACTTTGAGGGTAAGCAAAACTGTGCAATCAAAAGCTTTGTGTGTAAAGGAATTTTATTATTTGTTATATTAAATCATCATACTGTCATTTTTTTTTTTATTGCCGACTACATTACAGTAAGACATAAAATTGAATCGTAAAAGTTTGTCACTTCACTTGTTTCATCAAACTGTATGGAATAGACAAGAAGCATAAATATGATATGTTAAGGTAACAAAATACAGCTGGTGATGCACCATCTGTTCATAACACCCATGGACAAGTCATTTTAACATCAAACTCAATCGTAGGCTCATTACTTACAGCATCTTTTTCAGGATTGCACACTTTCACCCACAGGATGTGGTCGAGGAGCCAGTCAATTGGCTTGTCTTTGTAAAACATGAGGATAAACTCGACAATCAGGCTAAGGTCCAAAGACTTGAAGAGCTTTCCTGATAACAAGAGAAAATTGTGTTTACTTAGATTTCTCTTCTCCAGTTACAAAGAAATTATAAATGTTTTCAAAATATCCACTCCAGATGATGGAGTTTGGTGAATAGCGTTTTCACTGCAAAATTGGAGGCACTTGAGCAATAATGGCAGCAATCAAACATAGGAGATCATAAAGAGATCAATAGAGGTACAAGCAGACAGTGTGAAGGTAATTCCAGAAATACAGAGTTGGCAAACACGGCTATAATACATATTCAAATTTATCAAGAAACCAATACATGCTTTATTATCCTTGCTATTGATTTCTACAATTTATTTTTCCACTAGACAGCTGATCCTTTCACATTCCCCACAACTAATGAGCCGCAGTTAACCTGGTTCTGCTCTACTCAGCAAGAATTAAAGGTCTTCACTCCTTAACCCTAAGAGCCCCTACACCTATATATACATTATAGACCAGAGATATTTTTACAATCTAGCTACAGGTTCTTTAGGTCAAATTGTCTTCCCAAAATGTAAATATCTTCTATTAATTTCATATATAAAGAGAGGATGGAAAGTGGACCGCGCTGGAACAAGATCCCTCGTTTGGGGATGTCGTCTGTGGGGAGATAGGGGTAGATCCCCAACACCCAATGCCTGATCGGGATATTTTGATGGTATGCCCTCTTGCGGGGCCTGGGCTGCTACCACTGTAAACGACTTGGCGCGTTGATTCACATATAGGATCAAATATTGAATAGGAATGGAGCGCCCGAGACAAAGATGTAAAAGTTGCAAAAGTTGATTTTATTTGGTATGAAGAATGGTAAAAAGTGCCAACGTGTTTCGGGGGTCAAATGCCATCCCCCTTCCTCAGGGCTATTGGAGACAAAAATAAAATAATATATACACACAATAAAGTCACATAAGAAATTTGAATAATGCAAACTATATGTGCATGCATTCATATGATATGTGTTAAAAATTGATCCATCATTATTTAATAAAACATTGAAAATGAAATGTTAAAAATACATAAAAAAAAATTAAATGAATAAAATTTAAAAATATATGAATTGATAAAAAAAAACTATAATTGAACAAGGTGAATAAAATATATCTTTCTATTTTTTATTATTATTTTTTATATATATTTTATATTGTTCTTTACAAGTCTTCCTTGAAAAAAGGAAGGGAAGAAAATTAGTTTAATTAAGGGTAATGCAAGCTTAAGGCAGATTGAATTAAATTGGATTAAATTACAAGTATGAATGTTAGACTATTTTTTTAAAAGCAAAAATAACACAGTGGTGATACTGGGCAGTTTAACTGACCTGTTGTTCAAATAGGAGGTCTGGATGTCGGTTCGTTTGGAGATCTGTGGGGAAATGAAAGGATCTGTAATCACCGGAGCAGCTGATAGGGATGGATTGCGATAAGGATTGCCATTATGAGCTGCCCAGTATCACCACCGTGTTATTTTTGCTTTTAAAGAAATAGTCTAACATTCATACTTGTAATTTAATCCAATTTAATTCAATCGACCTTAAACTTGCATTAGCCTTAATTAAACTAATTTTCTTCCCTTCCTTTTTTCAAGGAAGACTTGTAAAGAACAATATAAAATATATATAAAAAATAATAATAAAAATAGAAAGATATATTTTATTCACCTTGTTCAATTATAGTTTTTTTTTTTTATCAATTCATATATTTTTAAATTTTATTAATTTAACCACTTGCCGACCGCCGATCGGCATCTGACGGCGACAAGGTGGCTCTATTGCGCAAAACGCCGTCATATGACGGCGGCTGCGGGATCGAGCCTAGTGAGCGCGCGCGCGCCGCCGGAGGCGCGCCCGCGCGCTCTCTGTGTTCGGGGAGGGCCAGGGAGCGGGTGCGGCGGAGTCGATCACCGCCGGCCACCCGCGATGCACCCCCCGGAGTGAAAGAACGGAGGTCCGTGTAAGTAAACACGGACCTCCGTTCTGTGAAGGGGAAGGGCTGTGATCACAGCCTTCCTGTACATGGAGGCTGTGACCACTTCCCTTCCCCAGCTAGGCAAGCCCCCACACAGTAAGAACACACCCAGGGAACACAGTTAACCCTTAGAGCGCCCCCTGCAGGTTAACCCCTTCACTGCCAATGGCATTTACACAGTAATCAGTGCATTTTTATAGCACTGATCGCTGTATAAATGCCAATGGTCCAAAAAAGTGTCAAAATGTTCCGACATGTCCGCTGAAATATCGCAGTACCGCTAAAAATCGCAGATCGCCGCCATTACTAGTAAAAAAAATAAAATAAAAACCCCAAAAATGAATTATCATCCATAAACATGACCACTTTTGCGCAAACCAATCAATAAATGCCGATTGCGATTTTTTTTTATCACAAATATGAGGAAGAATATAAATCGGCCAAAACCGATGAAAAAAAATGTTTTTTTATATATTTTTTTTGGATTTGTATTTTAGCAAAAAGTAAGAAATTTGGGTTTTTTTGCAAAATTGTCGCTCTTCTTTTGTTTATAGCGGCAATCAAAAATGACGCAGCGGTGATCAAATACCACCAAAAGAAAGCTCTATTTGTGGGAAAAAAAGGATGCAAATTTCGTTTGGGTACAACATCGCACGACCGCGCAATTTTCAGTTAAAGCGACGCAGTGCCGAATCGCAAAAAGGGCTCCGGTCCTAAAGCTGGAAATCCTTCCGGGGCTGAAGTGGTTAATTCATTTTTTATGTATTTTTAACATTTCATTTTCAACGTTTTATTAAATAATGATGGATCAATTTTTAACACATATCATATGAATGCTTGCACATATAGTTTGCATTATTCAAATTTCTTATGTGACTTTATTGTGTGTATATATTATTTTATTTTTGTCTCCAATAGCCCTGAGGAAGGGGGATGGCATTTGACCACGAAACGCGTTGGCACTTTTTACCATTCTTCATACCAAATAAAATCAACTTTTGCAACTTTTACATCTTTGTCTCCGGCGCTCCATTCCTATTCAATATTTGATCCTATATATAAAGAGAGGGAAAAGAGCTTATAGAAAAAAAATTGTCCCATTCATGACATTTTTTATTTACTTATTTTTATTTATTACAGGTACTTGTATAGCGCCATCTATATATATATTGTATATGCACATCAGTCCTTGCCCCCGAGGAGCTTACAATCTAAGGTCCCTAACTCACATTCGTACATACAGTACACATACTAGGGACAATTTAGACAGGAGCCAATAACTTACCAGCATGTCTTTGGAGTGTATTTTCCAAATAACATTTTTTTTTTTTCTTTGCGGCTTTATAAAAATGAATGTATGAAAATGCAATAAAAATGTATTAGAATAGCTAAGGGCAGTGGATAAGGAAGTTAATAAGGGCTAATTAAGATTAAGTAAGGGTTAATAAGTGATTAAATAGGAATAGATTGTTTATCTGTGCACAAACACTAAACAAAATACATTGCAACAATACTGTTTCATTATATCATTGATTGTGTTCTGAAAATTTTAGAGATAGGCAACTCCTATCTTCATATTGATCGGTGGTTCCAAATTAATAATAACTACTGCAGTAGGGAACAGACACAAAAAGATACGCTAAGCATCTTTCCAAATCATTGTTCTGTTTATCCAGTGCAATTTAAGTTTTTTATACACATGCTTACGTAGGAATCAGATTAATATTAAAATTGTTAAACAAGGGGTGTAACATAGGCAGGCTAATTTCTTATCTGGACTCAAAAGAATGTGAATACAGAGTTAAAACATTATTAGTGCCCCGTGCACAATGAGTGTAGTGTGCAGTACATAAGCAAAACATACAAAATGGAATACCGTTTTATTCAGAATTTACAATTTCTTTCACAACCGACGCTTGCAACCACTGTTTTAGCCTTCATTTACACAGCACTTCTGAACACAATGGGGACTCAACTGTTAAAATGATGGCTGCACCAGCAGAGCAGGCAATTCAGGGGAAGGGGCTGAGCATGCAAGGTATGCCTAAGGTCTTTAGATTAAAATGGTTAAATTGGTTCTAAAGTCAAAAGTCTTTTTGTTTTTTTTTACCTTAATGCATTCCACACAACCTCTCTTGCTGCTGTCATTTAAAAAATAAGGACTGAAGGTCCACAAGGTAGTCATACGGATCTAGTGGTTAAAGTACAAATGATCACAGCTTTATTGAACAATATTTGAATACAATTCACATAGTAAAAACCTCCACCAAACCGTTAAAATTGACAATGTTGTCAATGGCAGGCCTAGCAGTTGCTCACATCACGCATTCACACAGACATGCTCCCATCGCTAGCCGACTCAGTAAAGATAGAACTGTAGGAAATATTGGGAATAATCCCAAAGTAAGAATTATGATGATTAAACATCAGTAATTAAGTCCCTCAGTTTGCTCCAAATCTCCATTGAGGACATCAATGGTTGAACAGCTTCTGCAAAAGGTCAATCACTACCGTGATGTACCACAAGTCCCAGTCCTCTATTCCAGGGCTATATATCGGACGCAGTTGGTTAAGGCTAGACATATGTGGGCCAGTATGGTATAGCAGGCTTAAGTATCAGGATGGTGTATGCTGCACAAAATTACACTCTAGGAATTACTTCCAGTGTCCTTATTGATACTGTCATTTGTACATTTATATATAGCTCACCGCTCCACGACTGTCCATGGGTTGATGGGGTACCGTACATTCCTGTATAAGGCAACAATCTCCATCCACGTGTACTATAAAGACGCCAAGGCCAGCCGTGAGCCTTCAGTCTCAGGTTTGCATGTCAGCATGCAGGATGAAGTCACACTGACGCGTTTCGCTCGGCAGTCAGATCGAGCTTCTTCAGAGCAAGGATTGGCTTCATTGTGCTAGTCTTAAATATCCTGACAAGGGTATAATACTGCAAATTTGTCAGATGTCACTAGCTCTCAACTCCTCAACAGACATCACTAACTTAAAAACATGAGCGCTTTTACCTAGTGTTTGCTCTTGCTGAAAACACATAAGGTAGTATATAGGTGCATTTAACATATTTTGTAAGCACATAAATTCCCAAAATTGGGAACTGGAGTAAAAAGAGCTTTGCCCATTATTGTTAGGAAACCCTATAAGACTCCATTATCGAGATATAGGAGGAAGGGAGGGAAAAGGAGGGAGTGGGGGAATAAGTAGGGATAATTTACACAGATCCATGGAAGTTGGAAAAAGATGTGAAAGTAGTGAACATATGTATTTAGCAACTATCATTGACTACAAACAAGGCTTCCAAAAATGCCTGTAAGTTGCATTCAATATTCAGTCCTTTGGGAATTAGTGTTCCTAATCTGAAAATCAACATCTTTTCCTTCTGCACCAAGACTGTGTTAAAGCCTCCCCTTCTTGCCGGGAGGTTCAGAACATAGATACCTTTTACTGGTAGACCTTTAGGGTTGCCTTGATGGAAATGAACGAAATGCACAGTCAGTGGACATTTCTCATCCTTTTTCTTTATACTGCGAATGTGTTCAACAATTCCGAATCTCAATTGTTGTTTGGTCTTACCCACATAGAGCATTGTAGCATATAGACCAAACAAGTCGTTGAACATTTAATGAATTGTTGGATCTTAAAGCTCTTACCTCTGTCTGCGCTGGTAAACACATCTGTTTTGTCCATGTACTTGTATATTGTGGATATCGTGAATTCCACACATAGGTGGAAGCTCCATAAGCCAATCAATTACTCAATGGTGTTCTTCAAAATTCTGAATGGACTAAACTGTCATTAAGGTTACAGGCTCTTTGAGCCACCATTAGAGGACATGCACGGGCCCATGATTTCCACCAGAAGGGGAGATCTAGTGAGGAAATTCCAATGTCTACCTAGGATGGATTTGACCTGATTCCATTGGGAGCCATATCTTGTGATGAATCGCACAGGTGCTGTTTTCTTCTGATCCTGTTGCTTTAGCTCTACTGATTTTAAAAAGGTCCTTACGATTGCATTCTACAGCTCGTCATTTAGCTTTTCTGATAGTTTTGTGGGAGTATCCCCATTAATTCCTGCTGCCGTCAGTCAAATTCTGTGAGGAGGGAGCGGGGGCGTGGCTGAGCTGCGCCGTGTGTATCTATAGATGTACACTGTCAAGCCTGAGAGCATGTGTACACAGGCAACCTCCCCATTAACAGCTAGCTTGCCCAGGGGGCACTTGGAGGAGAGGAGAAGCAGAGAGCATCGATGAGTTACCCCAAAAGAGGAGGTAAGAGACCTCTTTGTGCAGTATCGCTGCACAGAGCAGGTAAATATAACATCTTTTTTTTATTTTAAGGCAAAAAACGTTGCCTTTAGTATCGCTTAGTTTTTTTTCGGGCATACCTTGCATGTACAAGGTATTTAAATGGTTAAGAAAAACAGAGTAGTCTGATTGGAAATAGAAGTCTGATTAAAAGCAGGCTACTGCTTTTAAATGAGAATTAAATCAAAACAACTTATTAAGGGGCCATTCAAGTGTGCTGCTATGCTCACAAGGAATATGCTGAGAAAGCAAAGTGACCAAGAGATGAGCCCATCAGTCTGCTGCCTTTCCTTGAAAATTAGTCAAAGGTGGGGACAAGACCTTCTAGTGTTACTTAAAGGGTAATAGCGAAAAAAAAAATACATCTATTATAGTGATTATAGTGTAGACAATTACTACAAAATCCATATTAATATTATTAAAATACAATTGAATTTTAATATGCACAGCTGTCAATTGTGCAATTCAATGCAATATTGTAACCTGGAGGCATTGAGTAAACCGTTGGTGTACACAACTTTTCCAAAAATTAAATTTTTTGCTTGTGTAATTGGCTCACTGATTTTTGCATTAGTCTGCACTAAGGTGTCCGTTTATGAAGCAGAGGAAAAAATCCACTGCTCCATTCTCCGGCATTCACAGAGAAGATCTCTCTCCTATGGGTGCCAGTTTATGAACCCATGTAGATCGCTTCCCCACATGTGAGATGAGGTGATCTACAAATGGTTCAAACAGTGGAGAACGCCCCCTGATACTGGAATCTCGTGAGACCTATCGAGATTACGGTACCAGAAATTCACAGAAACACTGAGATGTAGGTTTATTAAGCAGTGATAAAATTATCGCTGCTCAGTAACGGGCATTCTCGGAGGGGACCGCCCACCTCGTTAATAAAATTATTAGCCCCCGTACACTATATACGTATGTATAAACACACACACATTCTATATACACATACATTATATATACGTATATATATATATATACACATACATGGCAGGGGGACATGTGTTGGAGGGTCTGACCAAGGTAGAAGGAAGTCAGTAATCTTCCTCCTTCCCCCGTGATTCTCTCTTCACCCCCCGGTTCACCACCTCTGAGCTGGTGAATGGGGGAGTGTGAATTCTGACACAGATCGCCAGTGAAGTGCTGAGATCGCAGCTTCATAAACTGGCCGTTTCTGTGTCAGTTAATCACAGCTTCTTCATGTGTGGAGATGATCGTTGGAGAACGTGTTCTCCCCCGAATATCTCTGCTTCATAAACCGAAAATTAACTGTGATCACCGCTGATCAGAGTTTCATAAACGGACACCTAAGATACAAGTCAGACTTAAGTCATCCTCTCCAACAGAAATTCCATTTTTTTATATACGGTCATTAGGTAAATACTTTTTCACTTCCTTCGGATTTGATACTACAAATAATTTTGGGTACACGGTATTAAATCTCCATTACTGCCTTCGCTTTAGACTTCATCCGCTCTTCGGCGGTGCTATCGTCCTGTGACGGAGGCATACGCCTTGACTAAAGGCTATAGGTATGTGCCCATCCTGCTACGTAGCATGTTAACATATATACATATATGGTGCTCCCTCTTTTGGTGATTAATGCTATAATTAATGGCTATTTTCAGACTTAAACTGCACAATTGATTCAGGCCCCCATTTGGGACTCACAGTTGACGGGTCACAAGCGGGAGATTACTTTGGTGGGTACTTCATAGTATCTTTATTGATTCTGCTATATCAATGCGGTAAATACGAATACCGGCCATATTATATAATAGATTACCAACCTTATGAATGGAGCAATAGGTCTGGGTGGCTAATGAATACCCCGGTGACAGTAAGGATACAGGTACCGACCATTTTGGGAGTAAAACTCATACAATTTAAATGGGCCATACATTTGCCGAATCTAACTCATTATTATTATTAATTTTAGATATCAACACATTCGCCTTGTGTCAGGCCAGATATACATCCCCTGTGTCCACCCCCCTGGCTCACAAAAGAACCCCCACTGTTTTAGGAACGATGGTCACCACAAGTAAGCACACAATATGTATAGGCAATTTAGATAAATATGATGATGTATGTAATTTTGAAGAAGTGTATGTTTTGTGATATTTCCTAATATGTATATACTTTTTGCATAGAGCCTGCAAGAGAATAGTCCAGAGGAAGCTCATTGCGAAACACGTCGACTATTCCATTTCTGCTCATATGCTTTGAGTTCTGGTATTATGTATCACCTTTTTGCATTGTGCAGTATATATGATCTTGCAGACACTATTGTGTGGATCCCCTTCTAATTGGGGGTACTTATATGCTCCATTGTCTTTTGGAGTCTGTTTTTATCTTTTTGTACATGCTGGATTGTAACAAACGCAATACATTTTATGTTTTATAAATCTCATTGGTCTTGTGTGTGCCCGTAAAGTCCATCTTTCTGTATATGGGGTTATCCCATAGTATTGGCTCTCATTTTTATATATACTTCCTAAGGGTTAATCACTTATATTGAGATACAGACCCTGCAACTTTTATCAGAACACTGAAAGTACATCAGCTAAATATAATGAACCACTCACTCCTATTCACAATCAGTATGCACAAACATGGTCAACCAAACAGCTATACCTTCAGAGCAGAAACAGGTAGGAATCTGCAACAGTCTGTTAAAATCCATGTATTGTACATTGATCATCCAGAGGAGATTGTCTTCTTTTCAACAAAAGTGTAGATACTCATTAAAAGTATTTGTGAACACAGACTAAGACAGCATATTGTATTTGGGAACTATAATTACCTTTACTATTACAAAAAATAAACATTAGGTACCATATTTTTATTCTTTGATGGTCATGTGACTGTACAGCCCCCTTTTTGTGTCCTCCTCCTTCACAGTGGGGAGCATCTCTAGAGCAAGTGGCATACAGAGGTTTATGTCACTACAGCGAGGTAGTATGTTGTCCATCTGTGCTTGCTGCGCTCCTACAGGCTGCAGCTACAAAATGGTAGGAGGGGTGTGTGTTGACCATAATGATTTTAGGAGATACAGTATAGGCACACCTGTATTTTGAAGAAGGGAGTTCTGATAAGCAAACTGACTATGCCAGGACAAATCTGCTTCCTTGCTCTGAATACAGAGAGCACTAGGCAGTGATTCATAGACACAGAAGATGACACAGAAGGTTGAACTGGGGGATAAAAATATGCAAAGTCTTGATAAGAGATTGCGGGGCAAGAGGTTTCTGGGAAAAATGGATAAAGTAGAAACCTGCCTCTTGGGGGTAAGCCTAGGGCTAGACGCTGGTCAAGACCAGACTGAAGAAAATAGTGGTGCAGTGGATAGCACTTTCGCCTGGCAGCAAAAGGGTCGTTGGTTTGAATCCCAATCACGACACTACCTGCCTGGAGTTTGCATGTTCTCCCTGTGCCTGCGTGGGTTTCCTCCGGTACTCCAGTTTCCCCCCACACTCCAAAGACATGCTGGTAGGTAAAATTAGATACTGTCTAAATTGGCCCTAGTATGAATGTGAGTTAGGGACCTTAGATTGTAAGCTCCTTGAGGGTAGGGACTGATGTGAATGTACAATGTATATGTAAAGCGCTGCGTAAATTGACAGCGCCATATAAGTACTGAAATAAATAAATAAGAAAAGCCAAAATATGAGTGGTAGAATATTCCCTGGGACTGTCCTCAGACCAGGCAAGTAAGCCTTCCATGTAAAATGGTAAATCTTGCAGGAGTTGGAAATTCTTGCTCTTGGTATAGTGGGAATAAGAGAGCCAGGGTTACTCCTGTCCTGGACTCCTGGACTTGGGTTTTAACAGCCATGCCATTAGAGCTTTTGTATCTCCAGCTTTAAGTGAAGTTTAAGTAGTTTGTTTGGGCCAAGCTGGCCCAAACAAATAATTACCTTCACTAACCGACACAGTGGCCTTCAAGCTCAGTATAAATTGTATGTAGCCTCAGCTACATACAGTATAGAGTGCTGGGTTCCAGAAGCAGGATGGGAACTTCTCATCTTGCTCCTGGAACAAAATGGAGTATTTATTCTTTGTATTTGTTCATAGAATACAGAATTCCCTGTGAATGGCTGAGCAGTGCTCAGACTGACTCGGTTTTGTTATGGGAGCAGAATAGAAGTCACATACATTATACACAACTCCCAGCCACTGTATTTTAGTGAAGGTAATAGTATTTACAGATCTGGTGTAGGATACCATTTATAATGTTCTCTCCCGGCCCCATCCCAAATAGAAATATAGAAAAAGCCAAACACAAGAATAACGGGACTTTAAATATGCCTTTGAGAACCACAACACTAGAAATTGTATAAAAACTTGTACAAAATTTTATTACAATACATATTTAAAAGACATAAACACATCATTAGGTACAGTGGGGCAAAAAAGTATTTAGTCAGCCACCAATTGTGCAAATTCTCCCACTTAAAAAGATGAGAGAGGCCTGTAATTTTAATCATAGGGATACTTCAACTATGAGAGACAGAATGAGAAACAAAAATCCAGAAAATCACATTGTCTGATTTTTAAAGAATTTATTTGCAAATTATGGTGGAAAATAAGTATTTGGTCGCCTACAAAAAAGCAAGATATATGGCTCTCACAGACCTGCAACTTCTTCTTTAAGAGGCTCCTCTGTCCTCCACTTGTTACCTGTATTAATGGCACCTGTTTGAACTTGTTATCAGTATAAAAGACACCTGTCCACAACCTCAAACAGTCAAACTCCAAACTCCACTATGACCAAGAACAAAGAGCTGTCAAAGGACACCAGAAACAAAATTGTAGACCTGCACCAGGCTGGGGAGACTGAATCTGCAATAGGTAAGCAGCTTGGCATGAACAAATCAACTGTGGGAGCAATTATTAAAAAATGGAAGGCATACAAGACCACTGATAATCTCTCTCGATCTGGGGCTCCATGCAAGATCTCACCCAGTGGGGTCAAAATGACCAGCAAAAATCCCAGAACCACACGGGGGGACCTAGTGAATGACCTGCAGAGAGCTGGGACCAAAGAAACAAAGGCTACCATCAGTAACACACTACGCCGCCAGGGACTCAAATCCTGCAGTGCCAGACGTGTCCCCCTGCTTAAGCCAGTACATGTCCGGGCCCATATGAAGTTTGCTAGAGAGCATTTGGATGATCCAGAAGAGGATTGGGAGAATGTCATATGGTCAGATGAAACCAAAATAGAACTTTTTGGTAAAAACTCAACTTGTCGTGTTTGGAGGAGAAAGAATGCTGAGTTGCATCCAAAGAACACCATACCTTCTGTGAAGCATGGGGGTGGAAACATCATGCTTTGGGGCTGTTTTTCTGCAAACGGACCAGGACGACTGATTCCTGTAAAGGAAAGAATGAATGGGCCATGCATCGTGAGATTTTGAGTAAAAACCTCCTTCCATCAGCAAGGGCATTGAAGATGAAACGTGGCTGGGTCTTTCAGCATGACAATGATCCCAAACACATCGCCCAGGCAACAAAGGAGTGGCTTCATAAGAAGCATTTCAAGGTCCTGGAGTGGCCTAGCCAGTCTTCGGCTCTCAACCCCATAGAAAATCTTTGGAGGGAGTTGAAAATCCTTGTTGCCCAGCGACAGCCCCAAAACATCACTGCTCTAGAGGAGATCTGCATGGAGGAATGGGCCAAACTTCCAGCAACAGTGTGTAAAAACCTTGTGGAGACTTACAGAAAACGTTTGACCTCTGTCATTGCCAACAAAGGGTATATAACAAAGTATTGAGATTAGCTTTTGCTATTGACTAAATACTTATTTTCCACCATCATTTGCAAATAAATTATTTCAAAATCGGACAGTGTGATTTTCTGGATTTTTCTTCCGCATTCTGTCTCTCATAGTTGAAGTGTACCTATGATGAAAATTACAGGCCTCTCTCATCTTTTTAAGTGAGAGAACTTGCACAATTGGTGGCTGACTAAATACTTTTTTGCCCCACTGTATACCATACAATAAAGGATCACAAAGGTAAAATGAATACAGAGCTTGAATTCAGTTGATCAGCAAGTGCATGGTAAGTTGATCTACGCATCCCGATGGGGCTGCGGAAGGAGCTGAAGAAACCTATCACACAGGAGTAGGTGAGGATGGGGTTGGGCAGTTTGAAACCAGGTAAGGCCCCGGGTCTGGATGGATTTACATTACAATATTTCGAAACCTTTTTACCGACATTGTGCCCATATATGGTGAGAGTATTTAATGCATTGAGCTCCGACACTTGCCTGCCTAGAGACACACAGAAGGCACATATTTCTGTGATACCAAAAGAGGGCAAAGACCCATCTGCCTGTGGTAGCTACAGGCCGATTTCCCTTTTAAATATAGACCCCAAGCTATTCACTAAAATTATTGCATCCAGACTAGCGACCCACCTACAAGAGATCATACACTTAGATCAGGTCGGTACAGGACAGTACCGCCAAGGCCCTTAACTTAATACATATAGCAGCCACAACCCGGACACTTTGTGTTTTCTTGAGTACTGACGCACAGAAGGCGTTTGATACACTTCGCATGAACACGGATGTTGTGGGACTGTCGATTGGGAACACACACCATAAAATCTC
>BLSH010527292.1:1087622-1104852 GCA_018402905.1 Glandirana rugosa
AGGAATTGGCGGAGTCCTGGCGGGTGGCAGTTTACTGCCGCCTCGCCAGGACGAGAGTGTCACCCACCTGCAGTATACTGCAGGAGGGAAATTCGGCCCTAACGCGCGCTAGCCCGCGCGCGTAGGGCCGAGACAGCCACAGCTGCACAGACACGCCGCCACCGACACGCACGCGCAGCGCGCTCCCGATCGCGCGCATGCGCCATGCGAACGGCGGGCGTGCCATTCGTGATCAGCTGTGACTTCGTCACGGCCGATCACATGGTGAACAGCCATAACCAATGGCTGTTCACCCCTGTCGGTGAAGCGGCGTGTCCTGGGGACACGTCGACACCGACAGAGCCGGGATGCGCGCGCCCGATCGCGCGCAATCCCGGCTTAAAGGGAGGACGTCATATGACGTCCACCCACTGTGAGAGCAGGACCGCTCCGCCGTCATTTGACGGTGGGCGGTCCTGAGGCGGTTAAGGACATTCTGTATATAGCCAAAGCTACAGTACCCGGCGTATAAGACGACCCCCGATTTTTGGGGGATGTTTTTTAGTATAAAAAGTAGTCTTATACGCCAGAAAATACGGTAATTGCATTTCTATGTTCTGTGTACTGGAGACCAGATATGATGAATGCAGTGTCCTGAGCTTAGTAACACTTTAAGCCAAACGCACATTTTTTTTTGTTAAAAAAATAGGATTTTTTCGTCATACTTACCTGTAAAATCCTTTTCTTTGAATACATCACAGGACACAAAGTTAGGCTAATATTCGTTACCTACTGGGTTATACTTCATCATCAGGTGAATGGACACTGGTAGACAAAGTCTTAGACAGGAAGTGATCCCCTATATAACACCTCCCATACAGGAAGTACTTGTTTTGTAGCAAGCACTGAATCCTCAAAAAGAGGGGAGGGACCTCTGTGTCCCATGATGTATTCAAAGAAAAGGATTTTACAGGTAAGCATGACGAAAAAATCCTATTTTCTATTTCATACATTCCTTCTCCCAGCCAGGGCAGCCCACACACAGTTAGAACACGCCCAGGAACACAGTTAACCCTTAGAGCGCCCCCTGCAGGTTAACCCCTTCTCTGACAATGGCATTTACACAGTAATCAGTGCATTTTTATAGCACTGATCGCTGTATAAATGCCAATGGTCCCAAAAAAGTGTCAAAATGGTCCGACATGTCTGCTGCAATATCGCAGTACCGCTAAAAATCACAGATCGCCGCCATTACTAGCAAAAAATAAAAAAAATAAAAACCCTGGACTGGATTAACAGATAGTTGGTTCAGGGATCTTAGATCCAAAATGGGTCTTGTGTCTCCATTAGGTTTTGGAACCATGAACAGGTTCCAATAAAACCCTGCACCCTTTCAGATACAGGAACCTGTATAATCACTCCATGATGCACTTAATGCTCTAGTACCTGAAACAATAAGTTTCTCTTTGGAGGATCTGAGGGAATGCTGGATCTTAGAAACCTCTGAGGAGGAACCCTCCGTAATTCCAGCGTGTAACCACGGATACTGTTGAGGTGACCCACTCGTCCTGAACCACTGTCCTCCAAATGTATGCAACCCATTCCTGCTCCAAATTAGGAGGCTCAGGGGAGGGGGAGCTGTCCCGCTTCTTGCCACCCTGCGGGATGGAGGCAATCATGCCAGCAATCCTGTGCTTTAACCCGGCTAGGGCTGAGGACAGTTCATCCCTGTTGATAAAGGGTGAAGCAGCAGCGTTTACTGTAGACACAATACCAGACAGGCACATAGCGGCTCAGATTGCCCGGAAGCCTCTGGTCTTTCAGGGGATACAGCACTAGGGTTTCGACAAGGCTCCTCAGGAGCTACTGACGACATAGATGTGCCCTTCCCTGTAGTGTTAGTCCCGCTCCTCTTTTTTGAAGACCTTGCAAGCCACAAAAGGAGTACCTGAGTTTAGTATTTACATACCCCAGAAGGGAGACCCTTTAATAGGGCTCACCAAGCCCCTATGCAACAATCCTGCTAAGCGCCTTAGCCTGCCAAGCAACACCTGGTGACTCACGTGATCCAGGTAAGGAGAAATGAACCGCTGAAAATGCCTGGTTCAGAGCCTGCTCTGTGTCCCACAGCTATCCCCTGGAATCACCGCATGTTTTGTATACACAGCTTAAATAAGCTGGCTGTGCGCTGGGACTTTCTGTCTGATGGTTCTGGCAAACGGACGCAGCAATATTCACCAATGACAGAAATCTTTGCACGCCCAGATTCACGGGCATCCGTTAAAAAAAAAAAGGTAAAAAACAGCCAGACAACAAGACAAAAAAAGTACTCTGCAAACACCCACAGGGACCTTTTGTCTTCTTTACGAGGCTCGGGTACCATTTATCTGAGCATATAGCTGGTTTTAAATGGATCCAATCGGTTAATCCCTTGATTCATTTAAGAACCGTTTTGGGACTAAAGACCTGGAGCTCAGAGAGCTCAAACAAGCTTGCCCATCCACCTTGCAGACACTGGTAAAAAAAAACAAAGTACTTCCTGTATGGGAGGGATTATATAGGGGATCACTTCCTGTCTAAGACTTTGTCTACCAGCTTTGTACAAGCTCAGCTGCCCCAACTATCTGCACACACCTAGGCTCCATTACACAGATAACATTTTTTTTACAATAAAGCAGCATGTACAACATTTGGTTTAGGTACTTAGGTTTAGACATACATTAAAGTGTACATAAAGGCAAGGGGATTCACCCCTCTATTTGTCATGGTAACCACTGTCCCTGAGCCATTAAATATGAAGGGGAATGGGACAATAGTTCTGGTGGCAAATGTCTACAATGAGAACTCCCCTGACTTTGGAGAGATTTGCTTTCACTTCCTCTTGAAGACAGGAAGTGAGAGAAAATCTCCCTAGGAGGAAGCAGAAAGGGGTTTTAACTCTTCTTTATTCTATCCAAAAAAAAAGTTTTGGCTATACATGACATTTAAGTAGATATATGTGCAATGTCTTTGTTGAATGCAACACAGTTTTTGGTGGTGAACATACAATGAAGGAGGGTAGGTGGTACATGCAGCAAGCGTTATAATAATAATAGTAAACTTTATTTTATATAGTGCCTTTAAAGGTGGCTTCTCAAAGTGCTTTACAAGGAAAACACAAGAAATACACAGGATAACATAAGGGAAAAAGGGACAATTAAGTGAAAGCTTGTCTAAAGGAAAAAGTTTTTAAATTTGATTTGAATGAGTTTAGAGAAGATGACTCTCTGACGTTCTTAGGAAGTGAATTCCAAAGTTTTGGAGCATAGCAGGAGAAGGCTCTGTCCCCCATTGACATTGAGTGTAGGTGAGTAGAGGGGACACACAGTAAACCAGAATTTGAGGAGCGGAGATTATTTGGGGGGGGAGTAAGTTGAAAAAAGTTCAGAGATAATGGGGTGCCAAGCCATGAAGAGCCTTGTAGGTGAGCAGCTCTATGCGAAACCTGATGGGCAGCCAGTGCAAGGACTCCAGGATAGGGGTAATATGATCACTTTAACCAAACCTAGTCAGCATTCTGGCTGCAGAATTTTTAACATACTGAAGTCGATTTATAATGGATTTAGGTACACCAGCAAGTAGAGAATTGCAGTAGTTAAGAGTTGTACACAAATATTCAGTACATTACTTATGGATATGGATTTTTGAATTCTAAGTGTATAAAATGAAGCCCAAGAGAACTTGTAAAGAAAAATAGCCATGTTTAAAATTGTACAAAATTCTAAGGGTGTGGACTCCTGTAAGATCCAATGTATTTATACAGGAGATTGTATATAAAATATATTTTTGACTTGCATTGTACATTAAAATCCATTTTTTTTGAGTTCTTCAATGAGCACAGGGTCAGTAAGAATTCGAAGACATATAGGTTATACTACCACCTGCAGGAAAATAGGTCACTGGCAACAAAAAAAACCCTCTCAATCCCTTCATGCTAGAGTTTCATGCTAAAGCAGTATGAGTGATCATGAGACGGGTATGGGACCTGTGTTCATTTAAGAAGAAAAAAGGATTTTACAGTAAGACTCCCTTCACACTGAGTTTTTCAGGTGCTTTTGCGCTAAAAATAGCACATGTAAAGCGCCTGAAAAACTCATGCCAATGCACCCCAGTGTGAAAGTCTGAGTGCTTTCACACTGGGGCGGTGCTCTTGCAAGACGTTAGGAAAAGTCTTGCAAGCAGCATCTTTGGGGCGGTGCGGTGTATACACTGCTCCTCCACCGCCACTGCCATTGAAATCAATGGCCTGCGCTTCAGAAGTGGATGAACACCGCTTCGGAAGCGCAGCGCACCGCCACTTTTAACCACTTTTTAACCCCGTGTGGGGGGGGTTAAAAGCGCCCCGCTCCCGCCTGCATAGCGGTGCTTTATCGCTAAAGCCCACCCCAGTGTGAAAATGCCCTTAGTCATGAATCCTGAGCTAATTTTGTTCATTAAGGGACACGTGTTCAGAAGAAGGCTTACAGGAGATCCACATGCAATCCAACTGAGGGGTAGGTAGTCACAGTAAATAAAATGCTAACAAGCACACAAAGCAAACAGGTAAAAACTGTTTAAAAATGTTAGCTGTAAGCAACAAATACATACGGGAAAGATAAAAACACTTAACTTTAACCACTTGCCAACCTGCTCACGTACATTTACTGTGGCAGGTCAGCTCCCCTGTGCAAACCAATGTACCTGGATGTCGGTCCGTACATGTGAAAAATGAGTACTGTCCGTGATACTTTTTTTATTTGCACAAACATAGAATTTTTCAGGATAAACTTTCGGTGTATGGGTCCGTGCATGTGCAATTGTAGGTAATGTACGCCGGTGACCCGCAATCGCTCTGTGCAGAGGCAGAACGGGGATCTGCCAATGTAAACACGGCTGATCCCCGTTCTGACAGGGGACATGACAGAGATCTAATGTTCCCTGTCCACGGGAACAGTGATCTCTGTCATGTCCTAGGCAGCCCCCCCCCCACAGTTAGAACACACCTAGGGAACACAGTTAAACCCTTGATCGCCCCCTAGTGTTAACCCCTTCCTCGCCAGTGTCATTTTTAAATTGATCAATGCATTTTTATAGCACTGATAAATGTAATAATGTCACTGGTCCCCAAAAAGTGTAATTCGGGGTTAGATTTGTCCTCCGCAATGTCGCAGTCCCGATACAAATCGCAGATCACCATTACCAGTAAAAAAATAAATAAATAAAAGTCCATAAATCCTGTAATTTTGTAGTCGCCATAACTTTTGCGCAAACCAATCAATATACGCCTATTGCGATTTTTTTTCACCAAAAATATGTAGAAAAAAAACCACATTGGCCTAAACCGATGACTACATTTGTATTTTTATGTATTATATTATTATGATATGTATTATAACATATTTTTTTTTTTTTCAAAATTGTCGGTCTTTTTTGTTTATAGGGCAAAAAATAAAAAACTGCAGAGGTGATCAAATACCACCAAAAGAAAGCTCTATTTGTGGGAAAAAATGATGTCAATTTTGTTTGTGTACAGCGTCGCATGTCCGTGCAATTGTAAGTTAAAATGATCGCAAAAAATGGCCTGGTCAGGAACGGGGCAAATCCTTCCGGGAATGAAGTGGTTAAGAAAGCAAATTTTCCAAGGATGAGCGCTGCTCTCTAAGACTTAGACTGGGAGGGAATATTGGCATTGATGAGCACAGAACAGAAATGGGAATTCTTCAAAGCGACTGTATGTGAACTCACTTCAACGTATATTCCCATGGGCAATACGTTTAAAAGGTTAAAAATAAAACCCATGTGGTTCATGGCCAAAGTTAAAAAAGCTATAAAGAATAAGAAAAGAGCTTTTAAAAAAATATAAAAATGAAGGAACACTATCATCTTTTTAATGTTACAAGGAATATAACAGAATATGTAAAAAGGAAATCAAGGACACAAAAATTCAAAACGAATGACAGATTGCAAAACATAGGACAACCCCCCAAAAATAATTCAAATATATTAATAGTAAAAAGATCAGGTCTGAGCATGTAAGCCCTTTACAAAATAATCTAGAGTGGGTGACTGGGAACAAAGAGAAGGCAAATTTGTTACTTTCTTCAGCTCTTGATACAGCCCCAAATGATCCACAATGGCTCAAAAGTGATATGATCCAGAAATATTTAGACAGAATAAAGGTGGATAAAGCACCTGGACCAGATGGCATCCACCCACGGATCCTAAAAAAATTGAGCTCTGTTATTTCAAAGCCATTGTATCTAATTTTTAGGACTCAATGACTGGAATACTACCAATGGCTTGGCATAGGGCCAATCTGGTGCCTATATTTAAAAAGGGATCAAAGTCTTTACCAAGTAACTATAGACCTGTTAGATTAACATCTATAGTTGGGAAGATACTTTATTAGTATCTTAGAAGAGAGTTTATTAAAAGACCATATAGATGAGCTCTTGTTGGAAAAAAATATTTTAAGCAACAGACAGCATGGATTCATGAAAGACAGAAGTTGTCAAACAAGTCTGGTTTCTTTTTATGAGGAGGTAAGTATAACCTTGAACAGTGGTGGCTGTGGATGTGGATTTTGCAAAAGCATTTGACACAGATAATGTGTAAGGTAAAGTCTACAGGTTTGGAAAGATCAGTTTGTAAATGGAATGTAAATGTTCAGTGTTGGGACCCTTACTTTTTAATATCTTTATAATTGATATAGGGTCTGGGATTAAAAGAACCATTTCAGTCTTTGCAGATGACACCAAGCTATGCAGTGGAATAACGTCCTTACAGGGTGTCTCCAAGTTACAATCCGGCCTCAAGGCACTGTTTAATTGGGTGACTATGTGGGAGATGAGGCTTAATGTAGATAAATGTAAAGTTATGCACTTGGGGGCTAAGAATATGCATGCATCATACATACTAGGGGGAGTACAACTGGGGAGATCCATAGTGGAGAAGGATCTGGGGGTCTTGTTAGATCATAAGCTTAATAGCATGCAATTCCAAGCTGCAGTTTCCAAAGCTAGCAAAATCCTTTCTTGTATTAAGAGAGGTATGGAATTCAGAGAGAGGGAGATCATTTTGCCCCTGTACAAATCATTAGTAAGACCTCATCTGGAATATGCAGTTCAGTTTTGGGCACCAGTTCACAAAAAAGATATTGTCGAACTGGAGAACGTGCAGAGAAGGGCAACCAAACTGATAAGAGGCATGGAGGAACTCCGCTATGAAGACAGATTAATATTTATTCTCTCTTGAGAAGAGGATATTAAGGGGGGATATGATCAACATGTACAAATACATAAGGGGTCCATATAATGAACTTGGTGTTGAGTTATTAACTTTAAGGTAATCACAGAGAACAAAGGGGCACTCTTTACGCCTAGAGGAAAAGAGATTTCATCTCCAAATACGGAAAGGTTTCTTCCCAGTAAGAGCGGTGAAAATGTGGAATAGACTCTCTCCAGAGGTGGTTCTGTCCAGCTCAGCAGATTGCTTTAACCACTTACCAACCGGACCACTTTTTTACATTTGGTGGTCACAAGCTAAAAACATTTTTTTTGCTAGAAAATTACTTAGAACCCCCAAACATTATATATATTTTTTTCAAATGCCCTAGAGAATAAAATGGTGATTGTTGCAATACTTTTTGGCACATGGTATTTGCACAGCAGTCTTTCAAGCGCGATTTTTTTGGAAAAATTTTACTTTTTTGAGTTAATAATAAGACAACAACAAAGTTAGCCCAATTTTTTTGTATATTGTGAAAGAGGATGTTACGCCGAGTAAATAGATACCATACATGACACGGTTGAAAATTGTGCGCACTCGCGGAATGGCGACAAAGTCTGGTATTTAAAAAGTTCCATAGGCGACGCTTTAAAAAAATTTAACGGTTACCAGGTTAGAGGTGCAGAGGAGGTCTTTTGCTAGAATTATTGCTCACACTCTGGCGATCGCGGCGATACCTCACATGTGTGGTTTGAACACCATTTTCATATGTGGGCGCGACTTACGTATGCGTTTTCTTTTCTGCGCAAGCTCATGGGGACGGTGGCGCTTTAAATGTTTTTTTTTTTCTATTTTATTTATTTATTTTTAGCACTGTTCCTTTAAAAAAAAAAATCTGATCACTTTTATTGCTATCACAAGGAATGTAAACATCCCTTGTGATAGTAATATATGGTGACAGGTACTCTTTTTGGAGGGCCGGGGGGTCTAAAAGACCCCCCATCCCTCCTTTGCACTTCACAGTATTCAGATTGCCAAAAACGGCGATTCTGTAATTTTTTAAAAATTGGCGCCGTTAGCCGCCGAGTAAACCGGAAGTGACGTTGTGACGTCGCTTCCGGAATTTGCCGAAGGAGACCCGATTAGAGCCGATTACGGCTTCTGTCAGGTCTCCTTCCAGCCGGCAGACGCGCCAGATCGTCACTCCGGTCTCCCGGTGGGACCGGAGGCCGGAGAAGAGCGGCGGAAGGCGGCGGGAGGGGGGGATGTCCCCTCCCGCCCCCTGGGGTAATGACCGAGTGGCTCCCGAGCCAGATCGGTCGTTACCCCTGGATAGCCGACCGCCAGCTCTAAAAAACGATACCGGGATATAGCCTGCAGGTGCAGGCTATGTCCCGGTAGAGCCGCTCAAACCCGACCGCCGCCTATTTACGTCGCTGGTTGGGAAGTGGTTAAGGATTATTTCTTAAATTTACATAATATAACTGAGTACTAACATTTATAGGTAAAGTTGATCCAGGGAGTATCCGATTGCCTCTCGTGGGATCAGGAAGGAATTTTTTCCCTGCTGTAGCAAACTGGATCATCCTTTGCTGCATTTTTTTGCCTTCCTCTGGATCAACTGTGGGTATAGGATTGTGTATATGGGATTGTAGGATTTCTTTTTTTTTTTCATTGGTTGAGCTAGATGGACTTGTGTCTTTTTTAAACCTATCTATGTAACTATGTAAGACCAAGTAACAGCCTTGCAAATCTGAGAAACAGTTATATGATGCTGAAAGAGGCAGTTACTCATCTAGCAGAGTGTGCTTGACAGGAAAATGGTGGCATGAGACGCAGCCTGATCCCTACAGGGACTGTAGGGAATGACAAAGAGGAAGGCAGTCATTCTCAAAGAAGATGTGGCTGAGAGATAAACTCGAACAGTCTGTGCCAATCCAAATCTCCTTGGGATGTACTAGAGAATAAGAGGGGAATGGAAGTACAATGCTGGCTAAAGAACATATACCTTACTGCCCTTTGCATTTCTCTTGTCAATGCTTGCCTTGGGAAAATGCTGGAAACCAGAGACTGGCAGTTGCTGGCAAAACAGCCATTTCCTTGATAGCTGCAGTGGATTGCCCTGTCCGACATCGTAGCTACCATTACAGGGCACCTTGGAAGATGGATACAAAAGTATTGATACAAAGGTAATGGTACAAAGTATTACATGTACTTTGTACCATTAGGAAATATATGCTGTATTAAAAAAGTGACACTTTAAAGTGGAAGACCCCATCCTAGGGAAAAGAGGTTGTAGGCCTTAAGACAACCTTGTCTCCATGAAGCTCAAAAACTTGTCTTGTATAGGTGATGGCAAGGAGAAAGGCCTCCTTGATAGCATGGGCAAACAGAAGAAAAACTCTTGAATTTCTTGAAAATCTGCCACCAAGATGAGGTCACATATAGTCATTAGTGGATGAACAGGCAGAACAATCTGAAGGCCAACCCTCTACAAAGGCTTTTACTAAAGAATGAGGCGCAAAAGGTCTTTGAAAAAATAACTAGAGCTGTGGGCTGACCCTTTATAGTACCCAGGGCCAACCTTTGATCCAGACCAAAAGTCAGGATGTGTCCCATGGAGTATTTACTGTGAAAGGATTTTTGTGCTTTGTAACATGCTTAGTACACTTTCCAAGTGCGATGATGGACCTTGTGATAGGTAGATTTCTTAGTATTTAGAAGTGTAGAAATAATACATTAAAAGAACTCTATCCCTTAGAACGTGGGCTTCATCAGCCATGCCTGTAAAAACAGTGATTATGAAGCAGGGTGGTAAACTGGTCCTTGGCTCAAAGGATAAGGGCAGTTTGGGAGAGCCAACAAAGAGTCTGATGAGGTTGGAGCACCACTGACTGGGTCAGTACAGTGTTATGAGTATGAACATAATGCCCTCTATCTGAGTCCTGTGCAAAGCAGACAAGGGAGGGGCTTCAGAGGAGGAAAGACATAGATCAGGTTGTTCTAATTACACAAAGTCACCAGAGCATCCACTGCTATGGTCAGAGATTTCCTGAACCTAGAGACAATCTTGCTCAGTTTGTTGTTGAATCTGGAAGCCAGGAGCCCCACCACTGCAAGGAAAAATGTGCCTGTAAGTTTCAAAGTTTTTGGCATCCTAGGTTTGTGAGAGAACAGAGTCCCAGACTTGGACTTGGGCTTACAGGCCTAGAAGAAAGAAAAGGGGCGCTGCTTATTGCCACAGGAAGATTGACAACTTCAGCTTTAGCATTATTTTGCTGAGAAAAAAGGGTGTCTTTCCACCAGTAATATCTATAATAAAGTTGTCCAGGGAATCACCAAAGAGGTGTCTCCCATCAAAAATGCAAACACAGTAAATATTTTTTGCACTGTTATTCAGAGACCAACATTTGAGCCAAAGGGTCCTCTGCAGATCTACAAAACACAGATGCACTCTAGACATACCATATCCACAAGTCCATCAATACAGTGATGTAGGGCAACAGGCATGAGTTCTAATTGTTGCAAAACTGGAGGATCAGTTAAGATTGTGTCAGGAGTCTTAAACATATCCATGGTTCAGAAACCAAAGGCCTGGTAAATGGCCATAAAAGGAGTGGCAGGTTGAAGAGCAGTGCTTGCCATGGAAAAGCAGGACTTGAAAAAGAGAATTTCCAGTCTTTTTAACAATCGGGTCTTTAAATACCAGTGTCTATAACAGGAAAGGTCAGGGTTTTGTAAAAACCCTTTTCACACTGCAGCGCCTAAAACAGGGCTAAAGAGGCAGTCAATTTTGCCATGCTTTAGCGGCGTTTTAGTGCTGGTTTTGCAGCGCTTCCGAAGCTCATTCTCAGGCACTTTGAAAGCGCTGTCCATTCATTTCAATGGGCAGGGGCGTTTTTGAAGTGCTATTTGTAGAGATGCTGCTTGCAAGACTTTTTAACGTCCCACAAGCACACCGCCCCAGTGTGAAAAGACCCATTGAAATCAATGGGAGGTGGTTTTCAGACGCTTTTCAGAGGTTATTTCTAGAGTTAAAACACCTGAAAACCGCATCAGTGTAAAAGGAGTCTTAAAGTGGAAGCAAACCCTCCTATCGTTTTCAGCCAAGGAAGCTGCCATCTTGGCCTATGTTGCACTATCTGCTTGCAGATGCGATCAGTTATGAGACCAGCAATTGAATGGTTTAACAGTTTGGTTGACAGCACAAGCAAATGTGACAGCAATCCTGGCATATCAGGAATGTAATTGTTTTCTGAAATAAATGGACAGGTCCACCATGGGAAGGGTTACGTCTGCTCCACAGGGTCGTGCCCAACTTGTCGGGAGAGGACCAGTAACCATACAAAACCAGTTGTAGCAGTGAATGTACTGGTAAGGTTTTGATGGGTTTGGAGCTTTTAAGGGAACTCAGATTTCTAAGAGTCAGATGTGGGTTGATCCAGTTCTGAACATGTACACTTCATGTCAAGAGGAAACCAAGATGGTATACTTAAGTTGCTAAACCCAGTACCCTGCATTCACTATATCTGTTCTCCCACAGTACATGGAAATGCAAGGCTCCATACACACTATAAGCTATAAAAAAAGCAAGAAAAACACTGGATGAAAAATGCTGATACTAGCATTTTTGTGCCAGCTTCTAGTAGCATTTTAATAGCTTTTAGAAGCTTTTAGGAGCAGTTAGGAGCATTAGCATTTTTGCAGTACATGAAGGAAAAAAAAAAAAAACTCAAAAAAGTGTGTTCGCATTTTAGAAGCAGTTAGGAGCATTCAGAGGTTTTGCTGCTGGAAAAACACTCCAAGAAACTCTACAAAAACAGTTTATTTTCTGCTCCTAGAAGCTGAAGCTCAAAAGATGCTAATAGCCTAAAGTAGTGTGCATGGACACATAGGATAACACTATTTAGCTTCTAGGAACAGAAAAATATAAACTCTAAAGCAATGCACACCAAACTGAGCATGTGCAGCTTGATTTCAAAGGCTCTGTTTTATCCGGACTTGTCCAAGGGAACAGTGCAGGGAGGGGGAGGATCTGTGCATACAAGATCAAGCAGCCTTTTACACAATAGAGAGGATTAACCCCTTAGGTTCCACAGTGAGTATAACAAGCATGCTTTACTGCATATACAGTTTCATTTTACTGTTGTGGGTTTAGCTACACTTTAAGCCTAGGTTATGTTGGCAGATTGAACTTTCCCAGGCACCACATCATCCAAAAGGAATAGGTTAGACTCCTCTTCATCAGTACACTTGCAGCCCCTGCATTTAAAGTCAACAATCGTGGCAGTGATTTTTTTTTTTGCAAAACTCCAAGGGAAAATTCCTCCCTCAATATCACAGAGGACAGAGCTAAGCTGGACAAACCAGGGAAGAGGAATGTGTGGACTCGAGAGGGGGGTGAATGATCCAGGTTGTCTACATCAGGTCCAAAATAAGAACACTGCAAGCTATTAAAGAGGAAGTAAACCCTGATCGGTTTTACTTCCTCTTTATTACCTTGCAATGAAAAAGCATAATGGGCTAGTATGCATTGCATATTAGCCCATTATGTGGCACTTACCTGCATTGGAAGCTCACAATGTCCCTGCTCCAGGACACATCCATCTTCTGCCCCTCTTCCTTCTAGGGCCGCGGAGACTCTTGCTCATTGACTGGCCGAAGTCGCGTGACGTCACTCCCACGCATGCGCGATGGAGCCACCAATCGTGGCACATTCTCAGTGAAGAAACGGCACAGAGGCCGTTTCTTCACTGTGGGCACATGCGAGTACACTGTATATCTCCTAAACCATGCAGGCTTAGGAGATATGCAGGGAACCTACAGGTAAGCCTTATTTTAGGCTTACCTGTAGGTAAAAGTGGTTGTCAAGGGTTGACAACCACTTTAATGGATAGAGAGCTAGAAAAGGCCTGCATGACCACTTCCCTTTTGCTTATGATCCACCATACTACTAATTTGGCAAGTAAGTATGCCAACAGGGGTACTCACAGAGATATTAGGTGACCTCTATAGATTAGGTAGATCACTATAGGTAGCTGCAAGGATGACCAATTTTGGGACCCTCACAGGGTGTTTCTACTTAGGCCCAAAAAGCAAAGGAAAAAGCATGTGTGCACACACGGAAATGTGTAGTGGGTACAGATGAACGAATGTGGTGCTTGCAACATTTTTAAAAAAAAAAAGTGTCACAGCCATATTCCCCATACATACATGGGTTCTGTGATTACTCTTAAAAGCAGTGGTCTCCAAACTGTGGCCCAGGGGCCAGATGTGACCCTTTAATTTATCCAGCCCTTGAGACAATATTCTTCACACTAACAATGATGGGGTACCATTACCCCCCACTGACACCAATGATGAGGCACCATTCTTCCCACTAAAACCAAGGATGGAGAGTTGTTTACTCTCAGTGGCCACAGTTTGACCCCCTTAAAGCCAAAAGGACATAAAGCTGGACTTTTGTTTAAAAGGCTGCCTTAAAGTGATAAAAGTGGGAAGAAAAATACACAGGTCAGGCTCCCTAGAAAAAAGATGAGAATAAGCCCCCAAATTTACAGCAGTGGTGGTCTGGAGAGCATCCTGATTCACATTGCAGACAGTTTTCGGCCCTCTGGTGGGCATATTTCAAAGGAGTCTTTAGGGACAGGCTTACACTTTAGGGTGCATTCACACTTGAGAATGCACCCTTTGATCAGCTGCAAGAATTCCTGCTGGGGTTCCCACAATTAGCTGTGAGTAGGGAGCCCAATTGAAAGCAAATGGAGGCTGTCAGCTCTCACAGCTAATCATGCCCACTCGCATGTAATCACTTTAGCAGCGATCACATGTGACTTATCGGTCCTGGACGCAGGGAGTCTGCGTTCAGGGTCAATCACTCGCATGTCATCAATGTATGAGCAATTATGTGTGAGTAGACAAGATTAGCTGCGAGAGTTGACAGCTTTCCTTTGCTTTCAATGGGGATGCCTACTCACAGCTATTCGTGGGAACACCAGGAGGGGTTCTCACAGCTGGCCACAAATGGGGTGCATTTGCAAGTGTGAATGAACCCTAAGGATTAATGCTAACAGGACTTTAACCACTTCCCGACCGCCATATGCAAAATGACGGCCGGGAAGTGGCTCAGTTATCCTGACTTGACATCATATGACATCCTCAGGATAACAAGCCGCCGCGCCCGTGGGGGCGCGCATCGCGGCGATCGGTGGTGTGGGAGGTCAGTCTGACCCCCCGCAATACCGATCTCGGTAAAGCGATTCGATCCAAAGCACTTTACCATGTGACCAGCCGTGACCAATCACGGCTGGTCACAGTGTAATACAGGAAAGCCGTTTATTGGCTTTCCTGTACTCAGGTCTGCAGACCTGATGAGGGGAGAGCCGATCGGCTGCATCCCTGACAGGGAGGGTTTGTGCTGATGATTTATCAGCACAGCCCTCCCTCGGATCGCCACCCTAGACCACCAGGGAGCCTGCCCAGGGACCACCAGGGATGTGCCCACCCAGGACCACCAGGGAGCCGATCTGGACCACCAGGGAGACCCCCCTAGACCACCAGGTAAGTGACATACTGCCCAATGTGGATGGCACTCAGTGCCACCTTCAGATGCCACACTTGACCACCAGGGAATGAGCCCCTATCAATGTATATGCCCACCAGTGACCCTATCAGTGCCCACCAGTGCCCCTATCAATGCATACCAGTGCCACATATCAGTGCCCACCATTGCCACCTACCAGTGCCCATCAGTGCCACCTATCAGTGCCCAGTGCCGCCTATGAGTGCCAATCAGTGCTGTCTATTAGTGCCCATCAGTGCCGCTTAGCAGTGTCCGTCAGTGCTGCATATCAGTGCCCATCAGTGCTGTATATCAGTGCCACCTCTCAGTACCCATCAGTGCTGCTTATCAGTGCCGCCTAACAGTGCTCATCATCGCTGCATATAAGTGCCTCATCATCAGTGTCACCTCATCAGTGCCGCCTCATCAGTGGCAATCAGTACTGCCACATCAGTGCCCGTCAGTGTAGCCTCATCAGTGCCCACCAGTGATGGAGAAAATTTACTTATTTACAAAGTTTTGTGACAAAAATAGAGAATTTTTTTTTTTTTTCAAAATTTTCAATCTTTTTTTATTTGTAGCGCAAAAAATAAAAACCGCAGGGGTGATCAAATACCACCAAAAGAAAGCTCTATTTGTGAGAACAAAATGATAAAAAATCTGTTTGGGTGCAGCGTCGCATGACCGCGCAATTGTCATTCAAAGCGCAACAGCACTGAAAACTGAAAATTGGTCTGGTAGTAGTGTTCTAAGTGCATAGTATTGAAGTGGTTAAAAAAACGTCCAAAAAACCTCAGTAGCTTATCAGTGATCTCAACTGATCTAAACGTCCAAAAACGTTGGGGGATCACCGTTTAGCCGCATTTTTGAGCGTTTGAACGTTTTTACAGCTGAAAAACTTCTCTCAGAACCCTCTGGTCTTGGGTTTTGTTTTTTTACAGCTCAAAAACAGTTGATAAGAGCCTATGTGTGCATGGACACATAGGATAACATGATGGAGAGTTTATTGACTGTAGAAAAAAACGTCTGCAGCTAAAAACAGCTGCTGTAAAACAGTCAAAAAACGTGCTGTGTGCATGAGGCCTTAAGGTTAAACCAGCACAAATGTGGAACTCCCTTTCCCAAGACAGTGGTGTCAACTGGAAGTGTTGACAATTACAGAAAAAACGATATGCCTTCCCTAATGAGCACAATATACAGGGGTATGTATATTTTTAAACAACTCGGACTGATACACACACACACACACACACACACACACACACACACACACGTTGGACTTGATGAACCTATGTATTTTTCCAACTCAATTCCAATCTAACCAAATTTGTAGTCCACCACACGGAACATGAGAGTAACAGACATATCACTTCCAAGATTAAAAATTCAGCCAGCAGTCTTCCACGTTAACATTATTTTTTAAAACCCATAAAATTACAGCCATGCTATGAATTGCAAGCAAACCTTCAGCTGGGATGAACAATGCTTAGCACATTCCACGAGTCTATATTGGAGGTTGATCCTTCGTTCAATGGGTTAACCAGCAAAGAAAAACCTGACCTACTTATCTTTTAGACTTGTAATAATATGTGATTATGTTGTGGAATAAAACACAAAGATTATTCACTCCAAACAATGTATGCTCACTGGAAAGAATAAAAAAAACAAAACTAGCTATACTTGTATTGCGGTTGGTCTCCTGAGACTCAGTACACTATGCATATCAATGCGATTTCAGCACTGTAAGATCAGAGATGAAATAAGATCTCTGCAACCTTTATTTCTCATCCTTTGCACATGAACACACACATGCGCACATGCATAAAAAAAAAAAAAAAACATTTTAATGAAAAGCACAATGTGTTTAATGGGGGAATGGAGCAGGTCAACTGAAGAGACAGTACTTTGTAGTAAATTTTTTCAATCTGTGGGTGGATGAAGTGGCAAGAAGCCAACAGCGACTCATTATTGCGGCCAAATTATTTTTTTTAATGAGCTCTGGACGAAAAAAAAAAAATTGCTTTGAGCACACTTTTTCATGTGAACTGAAGAAGCACAAATTATATTGCTCACCTTTCTTTTGAAACACTTATGAAGGTTGTCATGTGATGAAATAAAGTTGATTTGCATTCATAAATAAAGTCAGCCCACTGAATGATACAGTTCAAAAACATAACATTTCATCGGAATGTACTACGACTTTAGTTCTTATAACTTTAAAGAGAGACATTATATTATATTCAGAAGAAGCAGTGAGACCTGAAATACATTAACTGCACCTAGGCCAACATCACAGAACACCCTACGTCCCATTTGGCCTCACAGCCAACAGCATGTGCAATGGAACAAGACAAGGCATCTGTTGAAACCAAGGCTTTGGTCTCTTGTCTACCTCTCATCTCAAAGCCCTTCTGAGCCCCAGTGGCCAAAGTATCTTAATTAAAC
>BLSH010527292.1:1112898-1129542 GCA_018402905.1 Glandirana rugosa
AGACAGTCCTTTGAAACATTTATTCATGTAAAAGAGGTAGCACCTACCCGTGACTGCCCGATGTGACTGTTCGTAACTACGCCGTCATGACTAACCGTAACTACTCCACCGTGACTGCCCGTGACAATTACTCCGTGTATGTCACGGAACGCTTTCATAAGCCGGGGGAACTTGAAACGCTGGAAAACGGTGTAAAATCCGAAGTTTGTATTTCTATATTTTGACATTAAAAAACACTTCTTAGTTGTTCGCCCTGTGTTAGTACTTCACCTTGCTTTAAATAACCTATAAAGTCAGAAAAAATTGTTTATTTTTTGACTTTTTAACCCGCACGTTTTAATAAGTCGGGGGAAAGCGACTTACAGCTGTAATCGCAGCAAAAGGTGGCGCTACAAAGTATTAACTTAAGGGGGCTGAATAATTTTGCACGCCCAATTTTTCAGTTTTTTATTTGTTAAAAAAGACTGAAATATCCAATAAATTTCGTTCCACTTCATGATTGTGTCCCGCTTGTTGATTCTTCACAAAAAATTACAGTTTTATATCTTTATGTTTGAAGCCTAAAATGTGGCAAAAGGTCGCAAAGTTCAAGGGGGCCGAATACTTTCGCAAGGCACTGTATGTGCCTCATTAACAGTGCCCGTCAGTGCCACCTCATCAATGCCAATCAGTACTGCCGCATCAATGCTTGTCAGTGTAGCCCGTCAGTGCCCATCCACGATGGAGAAAATGTACTTATTTACAAAGTTTCCTGACAGAAACAAAGAAAAACTTTTTTTCCCAAAATTTTTGGTATTTTTTTTATTTGTAGCGCAAAAAATAAAACCCGCAGAGGTGATAAAATATCACCAAAAGATAGCTCTATTTGAGGGAACAATATGATGAAAATTTTGTTTGGGTACAATGTCACACGACCATGCAATTGTCATTTAAAATGCGACATCGCTGAAAGCTGAAAATTGGTCTGGGTGGGAAGTGTTCTAAGTGCCTGGTATTGAAGTGGTTAAGGTAAGTGTAGACATAGTCAGCTCTCTGTGTCTATTCTATGTGCAGATAAACATATGCAACATATATTAAAAGTTACATTCACGATCCTGTGTCCTTAGGTTTAGTTTACGTGTGTCTTCGAGACTCTGGCTTGAAGAACCACTTGATCTTGTAGTGGCAGAAGGGCCGGTGGATGGAATCCCAGTGCGTGGCAGAAGACAATGATGTCCGACACATCTAAAAGTATGTCATAAGTGAAGGTTCTGCTGCTGGCTTTACTCTACAAAAAATTAAAGATCCCAGCAACAGGCAGTGGGGGAGGAAACAAGACTTGGAACATTTTTTTTTTTTAAAGCAACAGAGTCACTTTAAGAAACAAAGCTGTAAGATACAATTACACAAGTTACATTGCCATGAATAGTTTGTTTCTGTTAATTACAACTCTTCTAAACCTTTAAAAATCACACAACAGTCAATTGAAGCAGTGGGCAGACTGGAGGTGGATGGGCGACCGCGGAAGCTTCAGCCTTGCAGTATTCTGAGTGGTGGTGTCAACCTTCTGGTTATGATCTGGCTCATGGAGGTAGAATCGTAAAATTACAAATATTTTGCAAGTAAAAACTGTTCACATATGTAACAACTGTGCAATTAGAGTTTTGGCTACGAGTTTGGTTTTAAGTACTATATTATTCAATAGAATTCAAGGAGTTTGCAGGTTTGTCCGATACGGTTATAAATTGATTGAATTTATTAAGGGTTCACCAAAATAATATAAAGCTCTGCCGTATAACAGAAAGCTACAAAATCAATATCACAGCTTCCTGTTGTACAGTAAGTATACCTCCACACCTGCCACACTACCTCCTAAGTGGACAGCAAGTTACCAGCTTTAGGCTGCATTTCCTGAAAGCAATAGATGAATCAACATGTTCATTTGAAAGAACTGCGACATGCTGGGTTTTAAGCATGCAAATGCTCAAAACTAACACACATGTACGCTGACAGAACTCATTAGTGGAGAACATGTCTTGAAAGGCCACAAAACCCACTGAGCGCCCACAATAGCCAAATTAGTGTCACTCAGGAGTAGTAACAGAATAAATTTGTGAGTGAGAGGCTTACGTAAACTGCAAAAGCTACACATTTTTTTTTTACATTTTCATTTATTACATCATCTTCTACAGACGAATGCACTGAACTGTGCTGGCTGCCATGGCAACAGAGGTAGCAAGGTTTAAGGCCTGTAATAAATATAAGAGCTCACCAAGCACCAGCAGGGGTTGCTGTGTTTTGGTTATTAAACCTTAAAGGTCTTGCAAAGGGGCAAGAATATGTAAACAGTTCTATTTCTTTAATGCTCACAGTAGAAGATGCCTGTTTGCATTAAAAAAATTGAATTTTTCTGTTTCAATACATTTTTAAAAACTGGCTTTTCTATGATTTATGTGTACAATATTTGATGATATACCGTACATTCATTTAGTAATAAGTTCTGTTTAACAGATGCTGTTCAAACATTAAACAGAATGTCACAGGGCCTTGTCACATGAATGATCTTGGAGCAGTAATCTGAATCAGATACAAAATTTGTTATCTTTAAAGGATAAGCTAGCATGTTACATGTTATACTTATATTTAGGGTGTAATATGCAACTATACACCTACACCACTTCCCGCCGCCAGTGCTCCCCACTCTGTGACAGCAGGTGGGGGAATCTTCTACCTGCACCCGCTGTCACAATTTGAAAACAGCGTGGCTACTCATGTTATCCAATGCAGCTGCTGACAGTCACATCATGCCAGCGATTTGTAGCTGTTCAGAAAAACAATATAGTCAGATTAAACAACATTTAATTTGTAACTTGCTGTAAGCCCGGGTTCACACTGATCCTACTTTGAAATCGTGCTACTTCACTTGAAGGTCAGCGTCATTTCAGGTGCTGCTTGAAAGACAAGTGCGGCTTCATGCACAGATGTCTATTGGAGTCGTACCTGAAATCGGCAAAAGTAGTGCATGAACTATTATTGCAAATCGGTGCAGTGCCGCAAAGTCGGCATTGCACCGATTGGAACAGTGCCATTGATGGAAATAGGCTGCGACTTGTGTTTTGACCTGTGAAATCACATGACAAATAGTTTCAATGTGAACGAGGGCTTAATCTCCAGATAAATTATTTAGAGATATAAATTTGCTATAATGTTGCTAGAATAAAATGGCCCTTAGGCCTCGTTCACACCAAAATGAGCTGTGAGAAACCCAAGTTCCATGCACATTTCTCACACCATGTCCAAAATGCACTGCAGTTGCGATCTGGGTATCCATATTAAAGCAGAGCTCCACCCAAAAGGGGAAACTCTGCTTGTTCGCAAACCCCCCCCCCCATTTGGCACTTTTGGGGGGGGGGGGGGTGGCGGTATAAAAAACATCCGTGAACAAATAAATGTGTTGTAATCCAAAGTACACCGCTAAGCAAATTAAAACTGCTAAAGTGACTAAGAAAATGCCCCAGTGCTGTTAGATCATACAATTTAAGTGCTCTGTTCCCCTTGATGTATGGACAGTAAACCTCTGTGCTTCCACCAGTCCCCTCAGTGCTCACAGAACTCTCACCACACTGCCATAGGGTACAAGTCTCAAAACAGGGATTCCAGCTTATGTCTGGTTATCCTCTTATATCTCCTTGGCTAGAGAGTTTGCACTCCTGGGATATCACTTCCACTCGGCTGCCCCCTCTCCTCTCCAGAGCTCTTCTCTCTCAGGCTCCGCCCACCACAAACTCTTGGCGTTGCCAGGAGCTCTATTAAAGCGGTAGTAAACCCGCACCACAAAAAAAAAAAATCCCTGCAAGACAATAGCATAATCTGTTAGTATGCATCGCATACTAACAGATTATGAAATACTTACCTTAGAACGAGGCCCCCGATTGGTCAGCGCTGAGGGAGCTGACATGATGTCCATGTTCTTTCTTCTGGGTTCGCGGCTCCGGCGCTGTGAGTGGCCGGAGCTGTGAGACGTCACTCCTGCGCATGCGTGCTGAAGTCCTTCGTTCAGGAAAGGAGCTTCAATTTTTTGGCAGCTTCCGCCGGTTCTTCGGAGTGCATGCTCCGCTGACTTTAGCGGATGCATGCAGAGTGAATATCTCCTAAACCATACAAGTTTAGGAGATATTCATTTTAACAACAGGTAATTATTATTATTATTATAGGCTTACCTAGAGGTAAAAATTACATTTCAGGGTATACAACCACTTTAAGGCAGGGTTTACAGAACATTAGGGAGTGCACTGCAGTGATTTAAAGGAAAAACTAACATTTATAATTTTTCTTCCACTTCACAATTATTTACGTTTTTGGTTGTAACATGACAAAATGTGGAAAATTTCAAGGGGTATGAATACTTTTTGAAGGCACTGTATATTCCTCCCCCCTTCTACTGTGGTGCTGAGACTCTTAGCATCCTTTATGTTAGATAAACCTGATGTTTTCAATGTAACCCTATTAGACAAACATCTCCCGGCTTCAGTGGGACCTAATTACAGGGCTATGACACAAAGTCGCTTCCTATCAGAGGTGAGGTGGATAGATATCTGGAGGGATAGACATCCGAATGTGCAACAATTTAGTTTTTTTAAGACTCATTCTTCCCTATTCCAGATAGACTTGTGTAGAGGGACCCCTTCTTCTGCCCTCTGCTAACAAATTTACATTATACACCAAGGGGTTACTCCGATCACTCCCCATTGATTGTGTGGATTATGGTTAAGCCACCTGAAAATTTGCCTAGGGCTCCCTGGAAACTCAACGCTTTTTGGTTAAATCTCTTTCCCTCTCACTGCTCAATTGAAAAAAAGATTGAGGATTTTTTTTTTATCGGCAGACACAGTTTTCATATCATTTGACACTGTGGTAAACATTGAAAGCATTCCTTAGTGGGGGTGTTTATATCTGAAATTAAGGCGTTTCAGAATGCATGCAAACAGCATGAGTTTGAAATGTCTCAGCAGGTACAAAGACTCAAGCAGTGTTTTAAAACTATACATACCCCTGTATATTGTGCTCATTAGGGAAGGCATATACAGTATCTCACAAAAGTGAGTACACCCCTCACATTATTGTAAATATTTTATGATATTTTTTCATGTGACAACACTGAAGAAATGACACTTTGCTACAATGTAAAGTAGTGAATGTACAGCTTGTATAACAGTGTAAATTTGCTGTCACCTCAAAATAACTCAACACACAGCCATTAATGTCTGTGTCTAGACCCTGAAACTGAGCTGCCGCATGGTGGCTAAGACCATGCAGCGGTTTAACAGGACAGGAACCCACTCAAAACAGGCTTCACCATGGCCGACCAAAGAAGATAAGTGCACATGCTCAGCGTCCTATCCAGGGGTTATCTTTGGGAAATAGATGCATGAGTGCTGCCAGCATTGCTGCAGAGGTTGAAGGGGTGGGTCAACCTGTCAGTGCTCAGACCATACGCTGCACACTGCATCAAATTAGTCTGCATGGCTATCATCCCAGAAGGAAGCCTCTTCTAAAGATGATGCAAAAAAAAAAACTTGCAAACAGTTTGCCGAGTACTAGCAGACGAAGGACATGGATTACTGGAACCATGCCCTGTGGTCTGATGAGACCAAGATAAACTTATTTGGTTCAGATGGTGTCAAGCGTGTGTGGCGGCAACCAGGTGAGGAGTACAAAGACAAGTGTGTCTTGCCTACAGTCAAGCATGGTGATGGAAGTGTCATGGTCTGGGGCTGCATGAGTGCTGGGGAGCTACAGTTCATTGAGGGAACCATGAATGGCAACATGTACTGTGACATACTGAAGCAGAGCATGATCCCCTGCCTTTGGAGATTGGGCCTCAGGGCAGTATTCCAACACCCCAAACACACCTCCAAGACGACCACTGCCTTGCTAAAGAAGCTGAGGGTAAAGGTGATTGACTGGCCAAGCATGTCTCCAGACCTAAACCCTATTGAACATCTGTGGGGCATTTTAAAACGGAAGGTGGAGGAGCGCAAGGTCTCTAACATCCACCAGCTCTGTGATGCCATCATGGAGGAGTGGAAGAGGACTCCAGTGGCAACCTGTGAAGCTCTGGTGAACTCCATACCCAAGAGGGTTAAGGCAGTGCTGGAAAATAATGGTGGCCACACAAAATAGACACTTTGTACCCAATTTGGACATTTTCACTTAGGAGTGTACTCACTTTTGTTGTCAGTGGTTTAGACATTAATGGCTGTGTGTTGAGTTATTTTGAGGGGACAGCAAATTTACACTGTTATACAAGCTGTACACTCACTACTTTACATTGTAGCAAAGTGTCATTTCTTCAGTGTTGTTACATGAAAAGATAGAATAAAATATTTACAAAAATGTAAGGGGTGTACCCACTTTTGTGAGATACTGTATATATACAAACACACACACAGTATATATACACACATACTGTACATACAACACTAGTGACTCTACAAAGTCTACAAAGGAGGCATGGCTTTCTGCACAAAATATTTTTGTCCAGTTCACCAACTCCTCTTCAGAAAATAAATGTTTTTTTTTAACCAGTTAAGAACTGCCACATAGACAAAATACGTCTGCAGGGCGGTTACATTCACGTCCTCCCAGAATTGCGCTTCCTGGGGCGCGCACACGGGACCATCTACGTGACCGTCGGGATCACGGATCGCGGTGAATGGCCACTGTGAGCGGCCTTTCACCACGTGATCATGCCGTGATCACATGTAAACAAGCCGGCGCTTCTGTCGGCTTTTCTCTCTCCTCTCCGTACCGATCCGTACCGATCGGTGCATTGTGAGAGGAGAGAGGGGGGGGAAGAGGAGGTGCTGCAGCACTGTGGGTGATGTGTAATGCCCACAACGCTGCTAAGTTACACAATGCAACCCCCAGTTCCCACCATCCATCCACCACCCACCCAGGCATCATCACCCACCCATCCACCACCCACCCATCCTCACCCAATCCATGCTTACCTACACATCCTCACCCAATCCATACTCACCAACCCATCCTCACCCATCCATCCATGCTCACCCATCCACCCATGCTCACCCATCCAGCCATGCATGCTAATCCATGCTCACCCAGCCATTCATCCATGCTCACCCATCCATCCATCCATGCTCACCCAGCCATCCATCCATGCTCACCCACCCCGCCGTGCTCACCCATCCATCCATGCTCACCCACCCAGCCATCCACCCATGCTCACCCATCCAGCCGTGCTCACCCAGCCATCCACCCATGCTCACCCACATTGCCGTGCTCACCCATCCATCCATCCATGCTCACCCACCCAGCCGTGCTCACCCATCCATCCATGCTCACCCACCCATCCATCCATGCTCACCCACCCAGCCATGCTCACCCATCTATCCATGCATGCTCACCCACCCAGCCATGCTCACTCACCCATCCATCCATCCATGCTCACCCATCCGTCCATCCATGCTCACCCACCCAGCCATGCTCACCCAGCCACCCATCCATGCTCACCCACCCAGCCGTGCTCACCCAGCCGTGCTCACCCAGCCACCCATCCATGCTCACCCAGCCATCCATCCATGCTCACCCAGCCATCCATCCTTGCTCACCCACCCAGCTGTGCTCACCCATCCATGCTCACCCAACCATCCATCCATGCTCACCCACCCATCCATGCTCACCCACCCATCCGTGGCTCATCCATCCCCATCCATGGCTCATTTGTGCCTCATTCATGCTCATCCATACCACATCATTTCTCATGCATGACACATCCATGCCACTATAGTGCCCATCCGTGTCACTACACTGCCCATCCATGCCACTACACTGCCCATCCATGCCGCTACAGTGCCCATCCGTGCCACTCTACTGCTCATCCGTGCCACTACCCTGCCCATCTGTGCCACTACAGTGCCTATCCATGCCACCACAGTGCCTCACAATAGTGTAAAAGTTAGTCAAATTAGATTCTAAATGTATGCCCCTAGAACACCTGATGGTGCTCCCTGCATGTTGGACCTCTGTATGTGGTCACGCTGTGTAAAAGTGTCACATATGTGGTATCGCCATACTCGGGAGGAGTAGCAGAATATATTTTGGGGTGTCATTTTTGCTAGATATATGCTGTGTTAGAAACATTGTATAAATGGACAACTTTGTGTAAAAAAAAGAAATGCGTTTTCATTTTCTTTCCACATTTTCCAAAAACTTGTGGAAAAAATGACATGTTCAAAAGACTCATTATTCCTCCTAGAATATACGTTGGGGTGTTTGCTTTCCAAAATGGGGTCATTTTTTGGGCGTTTCCATTGTCCTGGTGCTCCAGGACCTTCAAAAGTGCAAGAGGTAGTCAAAAAATTATGTGTGTAATTTATGCTCCTAGAACGCCTGATGACGCTCCCTACATGTTGGGCCTCTGTATGTGGCCAGGCTGTGTAAAAGACTCACACATGTGGTATTGCCATACTCAGGAGGAGTAGTAGAATGTATTTTAGGGTGTAATTTGTGGTATGCATATGCTGGGTGTGAGAAATAACTCGTTAACATATGTCAATCTTGGGGAAAAAAAACAAAAAAAAAAAACTTAATTTTGCAAAGAATTGTAGGAAAAAATTACAACTTCAAAAAATTCACCATAACCCTTACTAAATGCCTTGGAATGTCTACTTTCCAAGAAGGGGTAATTTGGGGGGTATTTGTACTTTCCTGGCTTGTTAGGGTCTCAGGAAATGAGATCGTCAGTACATCAGGTGTGATCAATATTCAGTGATTGGCACCATAGCTTGTAGACTCTATAACTTTCACAAAGACCAAATAATATACACTTATTTGTTTTGTTTTTTTACCAAAGATATGTAGCAGTATAAATTTTGGCCAAAATTTATGAAGAAAAATTACTAATTTGCAAATTTTATAACAGAAATTAAGGAAAATTCATTTTTTTACAAAATGTTCGGTCTTTTTTAATTATAGCGCAAAAAAATAAAAAACCCGGTGATTATTAAATACCACCAAAAGAAAGCTCTATTTGTGTGAAAAAAAGGACGCACATTTCATATGGGTACAGTGTTGCATGACTGAGTAATTGTCATTCAAAGTGTGAGAGCGCTGAAAGCTGAAAATCGGTCTGGTTGTTAAGGGGGTTTAAGTGCCCAGTGGTCAAGTGGTTAATAGGTTGCCATTCTGTGAGGAAGGGGAGCACACTGGTTGCCTATTCGCAAAAATTGTAAATGCTCAACGTACCTCCCAAGTCATTGGTGCACTTCTAACATTGACAGGTAAAATAGTTTATTCACCGACACTAGTCATGGCAGAATTGGTCAGATTTTACTCTCATATTAATCTGGCCAAAAGAGAAAGGGGGATACTTTCCAACTAGAGAATAGAACAAGACAAGGCTGCCCACTTTCCCCACTAATACATGCCCTGGGCATTGAACCCCTACCGTCTCTAATCTGCTTAGACAGTTCTATTGAAGGCTTTAGATGTGTAAATATTCAGAAGAAAATTATGCTTTAGGCAGATGATATGCTTCTGCTTTTGGGGCATACTGTTTTTTTACATAAAACAACCAACCATGAATATTATTTATGAGTTTGGAATGTATTTCATTCTCACTATTAATTGGTCTTAATCTGCCCTAATGTTGCTAGATGGGGCTGTTAATCCAACGCTGTCGATTTACTGCCTGGTAAAAGCCACATCTTTAAAATTCTTTGGGATTATAATCTCCAATAATCTTCTAGATCACTGCCACTAGAACAATGCCTTCGCTGTCTCGTTTCCAGGATAAAAGTATGATGTGGAATAAACTATGGTTATCACTAAGTAGAACCACTTTAATTAAAGTGATATTTTTGCCTAAATTACTGTACTTTTTGCAATAACATGCCTGTAGCTATCCCACTTAAGATTTTTTGCTTTATTAATATTATTTTTAGAACATTTGGGAGATCACTCACCTATACTCAAACTGGAACAGTTGCAGAACCCTAAAGATGGGGGGGGGGTGCTCCCTAGCCCTTGGTTGGATTATCTGGCAGCAGAGATACAACATATGGCTGTTGGGATGGTACAATCACCAATGGAGGTTAGTCTAGTTAAAGACTCGCTATCTGCCCTACTTACTTTTACAAAATCTCAATCCCTGCCTGAGGAGCTGGAATCTTTTTAGTGGGTGTTCCCTTGTCCAATTTACAGTTCTACAGTCCCAATACAGTCTCCCAGGTTATATGCATTTTATTATATGCAGCTAAAACATGATGTAGCAGCACAGGGCTCTCCAGATGCATGGCATCTCTCTCTCACTCCTATTTTTGTTCATATGCAAAACACCACCTCTATCAAAGGATTCATTTCCAGTTTCTATGCCATGCTTTTAAATACTTGGATGACTGCCCGTGTAGAGCTTTGGAACAGTGGGCGACTGATGTAGGGGCTATGGAAGCTGACCAATGGGAAGATCCTCTAGAATCCATTCACCTGAGCTCTTTAAATGTCTCTCAAAGACTCTCTCAACTATACCTTTTGTCACACGTTCACTATACGCCTTCCAAGTTATATAAGATGGAGTTATTGCAGGATCCTATCTGCAGTAGGTGTCAGAGATCATGGGGATCTAATTCATATGATTATGGAGGTGTCCCAAACTTTACAGATATTGGTCTCAGGTCGTTGAAATGATTAATGGAGTCTTTAATTCTGCTGAGATGCATAGAGAAAGGTCCCAAACACCGCATACTTAGCAAAGCCATTAGTATATAGGTGAAAGCAGCCTCAGCCAGCTTCATCCAAAGTTTGGGACCCTTCTCTATGCATATCCACAGTATATGAAGAGCTAGACGGACTCTTGTCCAGCCAGCACCTATTGCAATAAAAACCGAATGGACGTATAGGAGCCTGAACAAAGACCTTAAAGTGATTGTAAAAGCTCCAGGTTTTTTACGTTCGTGCATTCTTTTGTCAATCACAGCCAGTGTGGCAACAGCCAGTTATAGGGGGCAGGGCCAACCAGCGCCACTGTGTGTGAATAGACTAACAGAGCAGCAGCTCGTGAGCAAGCCTGCTTGGGTGCTCCCATAGCAAGCAGATTGCTCTGGGGGCACTAGGCAGGAGGGAGAGGCCAGGAGCGCTGGCAGGGGACCAGAGAAGGCGAGGTTTGGGGCTGCTCTGTGCAAAACCACTGCACAGAGCAGGCAAGTATAACATGTTTGGTTATTTATTTTTTTTAAAGCCTACCATTAATATCACTAAGTATTATGAGGTTACTTTAATACTGTTGTTTCATTAGAGCCCAAGCAGTGTATTTTGGGAATGCTAGATGGCATGGTTCCACAGGACCATACTAGAGAGGCTGTATCTAGAGCTTTATTTCAAGCCTGTAAGCTTTTACTCTTAAAATGGAAAATTCTCATCTTTGACAAGAATGTACACCACAAACTGCCCACACTGCTAGTGTTGGCACTACACAGACTTATTTTAGCAATGCGAGACAGTCAAATCATCCCTTTTGAAATTAGTTCTAGTAAATCTCTTGAATTACTCAGATCCTATACAGGGGGTTAAATGATTTTGCAATTAAATTCTGCAGGGTGTTAATAAAACCTTCTCACAATAAGGACTCCATAAAGCATGTTTAATTTGATATCACTGCAGTGTTCTCTGAAATGGAGAACAATCAGTACAATCTTTAAAGCAATTATTATAAAACTCGTTATATTTGTTCCATGAATGTTATTCTGTCCTTAGGGAGCTCAAATGTGCCATTTCTATCAGTGATGTTTTATTACATATGTACAATGATGAAAAAAAAAACCCTATGTCACAGATTATGATGAATCGGCAGTTTATCCTAGCGGTAGAACACTGTAGCATATACAAATCCAATTAGAGCTGACTGAAATGATGACAGTAACGCATTCGCAAAGGACCTCATTAAAGAAAGCTATGCATGTACAACATCCATGTTATCATATGTAAGTTGTATTTTCTTTATTTGTGTTCAAGACTAAAATAATATTTAAAAAAAATCTCCATGATCAAATAAATATGATATATCAAATTTCACTTTTATGATTTCCAGCTAACAGGTAGAGCTCTAGACTCATTTTCATAGGTTTACCAAACTAATTATAACTGCATAGCTGTTGTTTACAGAGCTCAATAGCTGAAAGACTATCATTAAAAACGAAATGCATAAAAAATCACTGCTACAGTTACAAGGCACAGGTACCTAGAGGTGCATGCACTTACCTGAAGCAGCCTTTAATACTTTAACTGCTTTAACTAAAATATCCTCGGCAATTCTGGCAGAGCTTTGGCACTTCCTGATGGTGGTGAAACTTGCTCGCCTCTTCTCATCCCTGTACATTGCTACTGGCCTATGATTGTGACGGGTTGCCTCACTAGCCAACCAAAATGTACAGAGAGTAGGAAGAGACAGGCAAGCTTTGCCTGTCAAAATGGCCCATCATTTACTAATAAAAAGCATTAGAGATTGCTGCAGTTATGTGCACACCTTCTAGCTGCCTGCACTTGATACTTGCAGCAGTTTATTTTATATTTATGATAGATTCTCTTGATGTTCAGTATACAAAAACAGCTGAGTGACCAGCCTTCTCCTCTCCCTGCTTGCTGTGGAAATGCTATTTGTAAAATATATATACAGTATATATTTTAATCATATGAACAGTGGCGGCTGGTGAATTTTTAGGAAGGAGAGGCCCCAGGCCACTCCCTTCCTTTTTGATCACTCCTACTTCTCATAAGCCCCACCCCTTATATAATCCAGCCACTCCATCCCCTGTATTCCACATATTGTGTATGGAGCATACAGCTCATTATCACAGAACACAGTATACAGCTCAGCATCACAGGTGGGGTATATTGCAGCCAGTAACACAGTATTCAGCCAGTACACAGGTATTGCAGCCAGTACACAGGTATTGTAGGCAGTACACAGGGAGCCAGTGCAGGAGGTATTGTAGGCAGTGCACAGGGAGCCAGTGCACAGGTATTGTAGGCAGTACACAGGGAGCCAGTACACAGGTATTGTAGGCAGTACACAGGGAGCCAGTAAACAGGTATTGTAAGCAGTACACAGGGAGCCAGTACACAGGTATTGTAGGCAGTACAGAGGGAGCCAGTACACAGGTATTGTAGGCAGTAGACAGGAAGCCAGTACACAGGTATTGTAGGCAGTACACGGGATAGGGAGCCAGTACACAGGTATTGTAAGCATTACACAGGGAGCCAGTACACAGGTATTGTAGGCAGTACACAGGGGACAGGGAGCCAGTACACAGGTATTGTAAGCAGTACACAGGGAGCCAGTACACAGGTATTGTAAGCCAGGCCTCGACAAACCCCAGGCGCCAGGTCGCCATGGCGACCAGAAATCGCGTCCTGGCGAGTGTCAGCCGTTCCTTCTATCACTATGGTAAAACAGCTGTCAGATTCAGCGAGAGCCGTTCTCTGCTTCATCTAACAGCTGCAGGCTGCCTGGAATAGTTGTTGAGAGTTAGAAGAATAAACACAACAATGTATCTTCTTCTTTCAAAGCAATTATCTCCGGGCTATCAGGAAAGTTTAACCATTTAAAGACTAAACCCTCTCTCACATTAGTGGCTTACAATTAAATATCCAGTGTTTTCTGCTAGAAAATGACTTGGAACCCCCAAACATTATATATTATTTTTTAGCAGAGACCCTAGAGAATAAAATGGTGGTTGCTGCAATATTTTATGTCACATGGTATTTGCGCAGCGGTCTTTCAAGCACAATTTTTTGGAAAAAATACACTTTTAATGAATAAAAAAAAACTAAACAATAAAGTTAGCCCATTTTTTATTTTTGTATAATATGAAAGTTGATGTTACACCGCGAGAAATGTGACCTTTATTCTAAGCAACAAAATTGTGATAAAGCCCTGTGTACCATCAACAATTACCACTCTATGTGCAGCTGGGCTCCAGTATTTCATGGTGACCGGAAACCCACCAGAGCAATGAAAAGTCACTGTGGGGGACACACATGTAGGCAGGAAGTGGCTGCAAAGAGGCAGCAGAAGATCAGCAGCGCTGGAATACTTTTCACCTTTTTTTGTATTTTATTTACAATGTCACTAAGGCTTTGTTTAGATGTACAAGTTGGGGGGTAAAAATGTGCAGTAGAGACATGTTTTTGCCACCCACCATTGGCCTCCCTTAGGCAGCAGATGAGGGCGTTTTACATGCCGCAGTCACGATGCATTTGGCATAATAAGGAGTTTCCCCCATAACAGATTTTTTAGTGTCACTCTTTCTGGCCAGCCTATAACCCTGATGTAACGGTGGAGTTATTGACTGGCTGCTCTGCGCTATAAAAAACTGGCTCCTAACTTTTTTAGCTGGCTCCTAGATTCAAGGCAAATTTGTCAAGCCCTGTTGTAAGCAGTACACAGGGAGCCAGTACACAGGTATTGCAGGTATTGCAAGCAGTTCACAGGGAGCCAGAACAAAGGTATTGGTAAGCAGTACACAGGGAACCAGTACACAGCACAGTACCTCGTCCTCGAGTCAGCTGCTCTTGACCCACCCCCGCCCACCACGACATAGCCAATCCCTGGCAGTCACTGGCTCAGGGCAGCCAATTAGTGTATGTATGTGCACTTGTTTAGCGCACATACATAGACTTTTGGACTGACCAATAGGCTCACTACTTGCTGTCAGCAGACAGCAAGGAGCCGAAGAAAAAAAAAATCAATATACCGGTGCCACCTTTAGGGCTGACTTTTTTTTTCTTCTTCTTTCCCAGCGGGAGGTGGCGCCCAAGCGCCCCTTATTGACCAGCCACCGCTGCATATGAAATTAGGTAAAACATTTGTTTAACTAAAAAAATAACTTCTGCATGGGTCAAGTCTTGGTCATGTGATCTCTGGTTGCAGAAATGTTCTTTGAGCATAAACAGAAACATAGAAAAGTGATGGCAGAAAAACCCAGTCCATCGAGTCTGCCCATTTTTATTCTCGACTGTCTCACTACCTCTGCTGGTAGTTTATTCCAAGCATCAACTACCCTTTCAGTAAAAAATACTTTCTAGGATTAGTTTTAAACTTCCATCCAGATAGTTTGAGGTCATGTCCCCATGTTCTTAATTTTGGATTCATATTGAAAAACTGCCTTCCTGAATCGTATTCAAGGTTTCAATCATGTCTCCCCTTTCCCTTATTTCCTCCAGACTGTACATATTAAGTTTCTGAGGTCGCTCTCAATATATTTTATACTCCAAACCTTTCACCATTTTTGCTACCCGTCTCTGGACTCGTTCTATCTTATCAATATCTTTGTGTAAGTCAAGTCTTCAGAACTGGGCACAGTATTCTAAATGAGGTCCCACTAAAGATCTATATAGAGGAATCAGAACCTCCTTCCTTCTGCTGATGAGCCCTCTAGTGATGTATCCTAAAATTCCATTTGCTTTTCCCACTGTTTGCTCATTTTGCAATCATCTGAAATAAGTACCCCCCCAATTCTTTCTTAGTGCTGGCCAACACTGTACTCGGGGGATTCTTTTTCCCTAGGTGCATTATTTTACATTTACAAATATTGAACTGCAGTTTCCACTGCTTTGACCAATCTTACAGCAATGCCAAATCATGTTCCATGTTACAGACACCTCCAAGGATATCAAAAAACAAGATGGAATGGCGCTGGAAGAGGTCCAAAACACATCAAGGGTGCAATATACAGTATAAAACCAGTCCTCGGGGCATCATCAGTAAAGTTCATAAATTCCACAGGTTTGTTGAAAAAGCAACACTTAGGGCAGCTCCCTTGGGAGTGAAGCCGTTTCTCTGGAAGACAGGTATGAGAGCAGAAAAGGTGTGCCAGTCTAAGTGTAGCAGTATAAACATACAGTGCTCTATTACACAGCCAAATGGCTACTCACATGACACTAACACCTTTTTGAAAGAGGAAGATGTATTTTCAGTGAGGTAGATGGAATAAACCTTGTCTATCAATTTTGGAGGATATCCCTGGTTCAAAATTTTTTTTCTTTAACCACTTCATATCCAGACCATTTCTGGCACTCCTCTCCTACATGTACAAATCATCATTTTTTTGCTAGAAAATTTCTCAGAACCCCCAAACATTATATATGTTTTTTTAGCAGGGATCCCAGGGAATAAAATGGTGTTATGTCATGCAGTACTTGTGCAGCGATTTTTCAAACGCGTTTAACCACTTCCATACAGGACACTTACACCCCCTTCCTTACCAGACCAATTTTCAGCTTTCAGCACTCTCACACTTTAAATGACAATTACTCAGTCATGCAACACTGTACCCAAACAAAATTTTTATCATTTTTTTCTCACAAATAGAGCTTTCTTTTGGTGGTATATAATCACTGCTGGGTTTTTTATTTTTTTCAATATAAGCGAAAAAGTAGCGAAAATTTTGAAAAAAAAACACTTTTTTTTAGTTTGTATTGAAAAATTTTGCAAAAAAGTAATTTTTCTTCATAAATTTGGGCGATAATTTATACTGCTACATATCTTTGGTAAAAATAACCCAAATTGGTGGATATTATTTGGTCTTTGTGAAAGTTATAGAGTCTACAAGCTCTGGTGCCAATCATTGAAAATTGATCACACCT
>BLSH010527292.1:1133262-1144792 GCA_018402905.1 Glandirana rugosa
CTACACCCCAGAATATCTAGGCGTAGAGAGGTATTTCTCCTGGACAGTGTGTGAAAAGGATAATGTTCCCTACAAATGTAATGAACATTATCCTTATTTTCACTAGTTTTTTTTTAATTTCTCTTTCACATTTTTTTTTTCATTTTATTCTTTATTTTTTTTTAAAAAATTTCGCGGGGCAGGGACGCGCGAGCGTGTGTCTTCACTTGCGTATACATTCAGCGACATTATATTTTAAGTCGCGGATGGGATTATAACCACAACACAGTTTGTATATATATAGGTTATTCATATACCCCGACATATTGACGTTGACTACTTAGTTTTGCAATTTTTGATTCATCAGTTGCAGTTATACAGCCCCATATACTTATTGGATATATATATGTTTGACACAACACCAATATTAGGGTAGGCGCTGAATTTTATATTACAGCGACTTACATATGCGTTCACTTCTGTGTGCGAGCGCGCAGGGACGGGGCGCTTTAAAAAATTTTTTTTTATTTCTTATTTTACTTTTTTTTTTACACTTTCTCTTTAATTTTTTTTTGATCACTTTTATTCCTATTACAAGTAATGTAAACATCCCTTGTAATAGGAAAAGTGTGTGACAGGTCCTCTTTATGGAGAGATGCGGATCTATAAGACCCCACATCTCTCCTCCAGACTGGAAAGGCTGAGATCAGAAAAAAAACGGACAACCCCAGCCTTTCCAGCTGAGTTCACTGGCATTGTTTACATCCGGAGCCCCGGACGTGACGTCATGACATGCGCCCGGGCCTCTGAGAGCCATAGAGAGGACCGGGGACCATCTGTCCCTCGGAAATCTCTGGTTCTTCCTTCCAGCGGCAGGCGATTCCTTCTCCTGTTCACCGATCGCTCAGTTGAGTCGGGAGAAGCACAGGAGAGCGATGGGGGGTGTCCCCTCCCATCGCCTGTAAGAACGATCGAGCAGCTGAACTGCCGCTATGATCATTCTTACGGAGACGGGAATCGCCTTCAGAAGAAAACGATATCTCAATGATGCCTGCAGGTGCCGGCATCATTGAGATATAACCAATGAAATCCCAGGACGTCAATTGACGTATTGCGGATCTGAAGTAGTTAATGTTATACTTTGTTGGTAAACTTTTAGTCTAGTGCAGTTATGCCTCAAGCGGTGGAATTAATCGACAATGCTTATTCCATCTACCTCACTGAAAATACATCTTCCTCTTTCAAAAAGGCCCAAGAACTGACCATCAGATTTGTCACCCAATATCATGTGGCACATCGTAAGATGGAGAAAATTTTCAAGAAATATTGATCTCTTCTCGCCCAGGGCCCTCATTTAACACCATAGATTCCTCCATTACCCAATTTTCTTATAAAAAGGCAACTAGTGTCAAGAGCAAAATTGCACCCAGTAAGATAAAATCCTTGGCTAAATCCACAACAGTTAGACAGCTTACACTTATCCCACTGGTAGGCATGTTTTGCTGCAAAAAAAACATTGCGTCTCACGTGTTCACATGTTCCCCATGGCAAAAATCCTTTTTCAGCCAGCTCTCATCCAGAGATATCAACCCTATTACACACCTTTGTATCATCAGCAAAAAGACATACGTTGCCCAACAAACCTTTAGTTATATCACTTACATATAGGTTAAATAGAACATGGCCCAGTACAGAGCCCCACTAGTGACTGGTCTCTATTCTGAGTGAACCCCATTTACAACCACACTCTGGTTTCTATACTTTAGCCAACTGCATATCTACTGAACCACCCAAGAGTTAAGTCCTAGTTTGTACAACTTTTGTATTAGATCATTATGTGGAACTGTATCAAATGCCTTGCTGAAATCAAGATATGCTATGTCCACAGCACAACCCTGGTCCAAAACATTGGTAATATAATCAAGCCATGCTGCTTTGGGTCCAGCAAGTTGTGTATTTTTAGGTGATCAATGATCCTTCTTTTTAAGAGTGATTCCATTAACTTAAGTGATGTTAAACTCACTGGCCTGTTATTGCCAGCTTCTACATTGCTGCCCTTCATGTGGATAGGAACAATTTTAGTTGTCCAACAGTCATGGGGAACTTCTCCTGTTAGAAGAGATAGAGTAAAAAGATGTTAATGGTCCAACAACTATATCTCAAAGTTCTCTTATAACTCTGGAATGAATACTATCAGGGCATATTGCTTTATTAAGCTTTATTAAGCTTTAACCGATCCAGTGCCCTGCCACCTCTGTCTCCAGAAATCCTAAAAATGAACAGCAATTACAAGAACCAATTTGATTCCCAAACTAATTATTGTTAGTGCAATATATTTCTGTGAAGACTTTACAGAAGTAATTGTTTAAATGGTTTTATGTTGAGGGAGGTCTCCCTCAACATAAGTATTATGCCCAGTTTTAATTTTAGTGATCCCATTGTATTTTTTCATCTATCACTAATGTACCTAAAAAAAAAGGTTTCATCTCCTTTCTTAATAGATTTAGTAATTCCTCCAGTTTCTGTGCTTTGGCAGCACTGATAATGTGTTTGGTCTCCTTTTGTCTATTTTATACTCCTCTCTGACAGCTACAACTCCAGTTTCTTGAATCTTCTATATGCTATTTTTTTCCTTTACTATCCTACTTACCTCTTTAGTGAACCATAGTGTTTTTTTCTTCCGTTTATTCTTAATAACTTGCCTGACATATAATTTAGTTGCTTCCAGGATGGTAGACTTTAATAGTTCCCACTAATTAATTACTCCTGTCATTTTACTCTAACCGTTCAATTCATTTTTGTCCCATTTCAGCAAATTTGTCCTTTTAAAATCTAAAATTTTTGCTTTTGTATATGATTTTTCAGTTCTTGTTTTAATATCAAACCAAAGACATTGGTGATCACTGACCACTCCTAAAAAAAAAAAAAAAAAAAGTCCTAGATCAATGGTCATCATGCTGATCCTGATAGCTTCAGTATATTGAGCCACAGAAATGGAACAAGGATGTTCATGAAGAGTTATGGGTTTAATTGTTGTATGCTAGTTTTGACTTGTGTTCCAAAAAAGTACTGATGTTAGAGGACAGCCATGACTGCTAGGCAGCTAGTATTTCCAGGAAAAAAACAGCACAAATTTCCTTTGAATGTAAAGACTGCATGCAATTCCAAAGAAAATATATTGACCACTTGCCACCCAAGGTACCTCATATGACATCCTGGGGTGTGAGTGGTGATAACTGAAAAATGCCTGCAGCTACAGGCATCATCCAGATATTCTTTTCTGCCGGCGATTCCCTGCACCGTAAAAACAATCATAGCGGCTGTTCAGAGGATTCTGCCGCTGCCCTCCGTTGCCTCTACCAGGGGTGGCTGGTGAAATTTTAGGATGGGGGGCGCCAGACCCCCTCCCTCCTTTTTGACCCCTCCCACTTATAAGCCTCACAGATTATAGAATCCACTCACTCTGTCCCTTGTATTCCACTTGCTTCCACCCATAGTGCCAGGAGTATACAGCCACAGCATCACAGGACAGAGTATACAGCCCCAGCATCACAGGACAGAGTATACAGCCCCAGCATCACAGGACACAGTATACTGCGCAGCTTCACAGGACAGAGTATATAGCTCAGCCTCACAGATCAGGGTATACAGCTCAGCATGACACAGATCAGGGTATAACGCTCAGCCTCACAGATCAGGGTTTATAGGCCAGCATCACAGGTAGGGTATATAGCCCAGCATTACAGGGCAAGTAGAGTATTTAGCCCAGCATTGCAGGTAATGGATACAGCCCAGCATCACAGGTAGAGTACATAGCCCAACATTACAGGTAATGTATACAGCCCAGCATCACAGGTAGAGTATATAGCCCAGCATTACAGGTAATGCATACAGCCCAGCATCACACAGCACAGCCAGCGGCACGGATAGTCACAGGTTCAGTCAGGTAGACACACAGCACCTTCCATCATCCCCCCGCTCTCAGCAGCGATCCCCACCACCCCAGCGTGAGGCCCGCGGCCCTGATAGTCACACAGCACCTTCCATCTCCCCCCCCCCGCTATCGGCACCGATCCCCCCCCGCTCTGTAATCTGAGGAGGCACATCCCCGCCGACACTTACCGCCGTTCTGTGCCCTCTTCTCTCCACGTCCCCCTGTGCAGCAGCTGCAGCGCCAGTTGGTCGAGTCCAGCTCGTGTCTCCTCCGTGTGTTGGTGCCTCTTCCTTCTAAGCGCCGGGTCAATCAGAAGACAGCTCTCACGACCTGTCTCCTGATTGGCGGGGAGGCACTGTAGTGTGAAAATAGTGAAAATACATTCTCTATGGTCACACAATTGGATGGGATCGGGGCGCATTCTCTGTGCCCCGAGCCCACCATTGTTTGAAGCCTATTAAAGCCTCAGGCTCTAATCACGTGCTTCAAAAACACTCCCTCCCGCCCCCGCCATAGGACTCCATGAGTCCAGCGTCCTAAAAGGGTCCAGGCGCATGTATAGGGGGAGGCAGCAGGGATAGGGGGGGGCCGTGCGCCCTCAATACACGGGCTGCCCATGGCCTCCACCAAGAAGGACTCCGCCGGCGCCGGAAGTGTGCCATAGAGATTTCCGATGACCAAATGGTCCCCATCAGTCTCTATGACCTTCGGAGGCCTGGGTGCGGTGTTATGATGTCACATCTGGCCTGGCGGAAGTAAACATTGCTGAGTACTCGGCTGGAAAGGTGAGTAGTTTTTTTAATCTCAGTCTTTCCTGCCTAGAGGAGAGATATGGGGTCTCATCTCTCCATAAAGAGGACTTGTCATGCATTATTCCTATTACAAGAGATGTTTCTTGTAATAGGAATAAAAGTGATAAAAAAAAAAAAAAACTGAAAGGGACGGTTAAAAAAATAAAATAAACAATAAAAAAATAATAAAATTTAAAGCGCCCCTGTCCCTGCACACAGTAAATAACGCATATGTATGTTCTGCCCACATGTTTAAACGGCATTCAAATCACACATGTATGGTATCGAAGCAAACATTAGAGCGAGAGCAACAATTCTAGCTCAAGAAAAGCTGGGGTGGAGCTAAGCGACGCTCACCACATGTGACCGGGAACCTGAGCTGCGGGCGCCATCTTAGCTGCTGGACGCTGGAACTTATCTATGGTTTTTCATGCCAGTTTGTATCATTCTAAATGTGAGTAGCCTTTCTACATTTTAATAAAATTAAAACATAACACTCTGCACTATCGAAGTATTGTGTCCGTTTCATGAACGGTTACACCATCGTATGAGATCTGCTTACAAGTCTGTGACGTTCTGAAGCAACGCACGTGGTTTCCCTGTCCTGACATGAGTGCCTTCTGCTGTTTTCCTTGGCTGGATTGTTTCACTTAGAGGTGCACACTGACCCTCCGTAACAGGGGGTCGATGGGATCTGGTAAGGAGCTGTGTGTGGCGGTGTCACTGGTGATGGGCTGCACGTCTGCTGTTATCACAGATTCATCCATATAAGGGATCATCGGTGTGGATACTCATCCTTTTAGATATATTGGACTGTGCACTGCAGTTTTTTAGCTATAATTCTAGCTCAAGACCTCCTAACTCTAAACTGGTAAACTGTAAAAAAAATTTAAAGCATCCAAAGTTTGGCACCATTCCACGAGTGTGCGCAATTCTAAAGTGTGACATGTTAGGTATCTATTTACTCCCCGTAACATCATCTTTCACATTATACAAAAAAATTGGGCTAACTTTACTGTTTTTTTTTTTATTAATTCATGGAACTTTTTTTTTTTTTTTTTTAAATAATAATTTGCTGTGCAAATACAGTGTGACATAAAAAGTTTCAATGACCGCCATTTTATTCCCTAGGGTCTCTGCTAAGAAACATACAGTATATCACAAAAGTGAGTACACCGCTCATTTTATGTAAATATTTCATTATATATTTTCATGTGACAACATTGAAGAAATTACACTGTGCTACAAGGTAAAGTAATGAATGTACAGTTTGTATAACTGTGTAAATTTGCCCCCTCAAAATAACTCAACACATAGCCATTAATGTCTAAACCGCCGGCAACAAAAGTGAGTACACTCCTAAGTGAAAATGTCCAAATTGGGCCCAAAGTGTCAATGTTGTGTGTGGCCACCATTATTTTCCAGCACTGCCTTAACCCTCTTGGGCATGGAGTTCACCAGAGCTTCACAGGTTGCAACTGGAGACCTCTTCCACTCCTCCATGATGACATCACGGAGCTGGTGGATGTTAGAGACCTTGCGCTCCTCCACCTTCCGTTTGAGGATGCCCCACAGATGTTCAATAGGGTTTAGGTCTGGAGAAAGGCTTGGCCAGTCCATCACCTTTACCCTAGCTTCTTTAGCAAGGCAGTGGTCGTCTTGGAGGTGTGTTTGGGGTCGTTAGCTTGTTGGAATACTGCCCTGCAGCCCAGTCTCAGAAGAGAGAAAATCATGCTCTGCTTCAGTTTGTCACAGTACATGTTAGTATTCATGGTTTCCTCAATGAACTGTAGCTCCCCAGTGCTGGCAGAACTCTTGCAGCCCCAGACCATGACACTCCCACCACCATGCTTGACTGTAGGCAAGACACACTTGTCTTTGTACTCCTCACCTAGTTGCCGCCACACACGCTTGACACCATCTGAACCAAATACGTTTATCTTGGTCTCATCAGACCACAGAACATGGTTCCATTAATCCATGTCCTTAGTCTGCTTGTCTTCAGCAAACTGTAGGCTTTCTTGTGCATCATCTTTAGAAGAGGCTTCCTTCTGGGACGACAGCCATGCAGACCAATTTGATGCAGTGTGTGGTGTATGGTCTGAGCACTGACAGGCTAGCCCCCCACCCCTTTAACCTCTGCAGCAATGTTGGCAGCACTCATACCTCTATTTCCCTAAGACAACCTCTGGATATGACGCTGAGGATGTGCACTCACTTTCTTTGGTCGACCATGGCGAGGCCTGTTCTGAGTGGAACGGTCCTGTTAAACTGCTGTATGATCTTGGCCACCGTGCTGCAGCAAAGTTTCAGGGTCTTGGCAATCTTCTTACAGCCTAGGCCATCTTTATGTAGAGCAACAATTCTTTTTTTCAGATCCTCAGAGAGTTCTTTGCCATGAGGTGCCATGTTGAACTTCCAGTGACACTAACGAGTCGTCACATAACACCGGGGAGGGAAAATGGCTAATTGGGCCCAATTTGGACATTTTCACTTAGGGGTGTACTCACTTTTGTTGCCAGCGGTTTAGATATTAAAGGCTGTGTGTTGAATTATTTTGAGGGGACAGAAAATTGACACTGGTATACAAGCTGTACATTCACTACTTTACATTGTAGCAAAGTGTCATTTCTTCAGTGTTGTCACATGAAAAGAAATAATAAAATATTTACAAAAATGTGAGGGGTGTACTCACTTTTGTGAGATACTGTATATAATGTTTGGAGGTTCTGAGTTATTTTCTAGAAAAAGAACGATGATTTTTATATGTAGGAGAGGAGTGCCAGAATACGCTTGGGCAGCAAGTGGTTAAAAAAATTTAATTCACAGTTTCCAAGAAGATGATTTCCCCTAGAATATGTGACAAGTAAACATCGGCCCCTATGTTAAGTGGTGAGCCTGGTAGTGGGTGGGCTCAGATATTACACTGGAAACAATTCTCTAAAAAGCGCCATAAATTGAACATGAGAAATAACTATAATGTTCCCAGTTAATCTTCAGACGGGATTCACAGCCTGAAAGGTCTAAAAATGTAAATTTCTTTTTTTCTGAGAATTTTATTCATGTTCAGTACTTTTGCATCCCCCATTTATTGTAACTAGAACTGCTGCAATCGCCTATTGTTGTGAAGAAAATAATAATCAGCCCTCTGAGCTGAACTCCTCAATCACATTACTTTATAAAGCCAGGCATAACATGCAAATGGGGACGTTAGAGAATGTCCTTTCATTAAGCTGGCAGAGTTCTACAGGCATATCAACGTGTGTGACATCTACGTATATAAGTGAAAAATTAGAATATAAAATACTCTGGTGTATCAGAAAATAAAAGATTGGAATATTTGAATAGAGTTAAAAGCTCAAGTCTTCCTTTACCTTAGCTTCAGAATAGGAAGAAAATCAGAAAGCATTACTGAACACTAAAAAAAAATAAAGTTAAAAAAAAGTTTTTTGATAAAATAGTTTTTGTAAGTCTTTTCTCAAAAAAAAAAAAAAAAAAAAATTTCTCTTTTTGTGCAGACCCCTTTCACACTGAGGCAGTTTTCAGGCGCTTTAGTACTATAAATAGCGCCTGTAAAATGCCTGAAAACTGCCTCCCATACCGCCCGAGTGTGGAAGCAAGTCCTGCAAGCAGCATCTTTGTGGGCGGTTTGGGAGCGGTGTATACAAATTGGAATGAATGGGCAACGTTTCCGAAGCGCATAAAAAACTATTCGGAAGGGCTGCAACACAGGCATTTTTAACCCCTAAATAACGCCTTCTCGAGAGTTAAAATCGCCCCACTAGCGGCCGAAAAGCGGCGCATAAACAGCAACGAAGCGTCTCTACCTGAGCGGGGCTTTAGCGACAATGCACAGGTGGCCCCAGTGTGAAAGCAGCCTAACAGTTTTGTTATCTCCTGCGGCACATGCGTAGTGTATTGACTGTAGAATCCCAGTAGCTGTCAGATACTGAGTTATGGAGCCCATCGAAGGGATGGCACAACTCTACTGCCATTTGTGGGAGTTGTATCAGCACTGGCTCCCCTATGGCCAAAATTGAGAGAGGGAGAAGCTTCAGTAAAGATGGTACCAGCAGCCTGTGTATTGCCAGTTTGAGCATTTTTGAAGCATATTGGAATTTGAACCCATAATTTTAATTCACAATGTGAGTATAATTTTTTGGTGTATAATTAAGAGCTACACAATGTGAGTCACTTTTTGAAGCGGTCTTACACGTCCAAGGATTTGTTACTTTGTCCAGCCAGTCTTGAGATATACACAGCCCTGCCAGAGAGTCATTACTTTTGACCAACGCCGTTAAAGTGTGAATCTATGAACCAAATAAAAATTCATTATATTCGTTTCCACATTGTATTTTAATTATTTCTAGCCTACTCCTACTAATCCAAATGATCCTGAAGTTTGTAAACTTACTGTGAAGATCCCCACACATTTTCTACCTTGAATTCTGTGGCACATTTTGGAACAAAAATTCCAGAGAAGTTACATCACTCATAACCATAGCACAGTTCGATATTCCAACATGGTCATTGCATCACTTGGTATCAAAACTGTTCTTTCAGATTTCCAATGTCTAAGAATCAATTTACTGGCCTGAAATAGGGCCCTGGCAATTGCTTGTTCAGTGGTATCTTCCACTTGAAGATCGTACAGGACACCCAAAAGACAGGGTTTAAAAACAAAAAGGTCGCCCTTTGGGACTTTATATGAGGTGTGCATAATTGATCAATGAAATTGACAAATATGAATACAATAAAAACATTTACTGCAGAACTATCACACATGAAAGAGGAGCAGAAACAAAGGCAGAGTCGATACAATTTTGCACATGGTTAACGATTACATTACATATAAAGTACAATAGCATGCATTAAATTCAAACACCCAAATGGCATGCAGAGTGTGGTTTGAAAGACCCGCTGTGTCCTAGTTACCTCAATGCATTTTGCGTGCAGGACGCACGCTTCATCAGGACGCTTAACTTACACAAGGAAGTATACCGTTTTACAGGACAATTGTCAGTTTTAAACCATGTTCTTAAAAGAGAAGTATGGTTTTAAAATTTTTTGCCCCATTGTATTTACCTAGGTGGATGCAGCATGTCCCCCGGGACAGATGCAGATCTGTCCCCCGGCGTCTGTACACTGAGAAAAGAGGCATCAAACACCGCAGATGGCTCGGTTCTCACAGATCCCCAAGTGGAGAATTGCTGGCTGTCAATCAGCAAGCCCTCCTCTCTGCTCCTGCACGCTCACTGGAGCGCTGAGCTGTGGAGGGGCAGAGATCGGCCATCTCAGGCTCTCAGTGGCTCACTGAGAGGCCGAGAAGGCTGTCAGTCCAGGCACCTGGCGGATCCAGACTCTGGAAGTCGGGATGACACGGTGCCTGTCCCAACTCCTGTGACATCAGCAGTTAGCGGACTTTAGTCCGCTTTCTGCTGAAAACGGGTCACAGGAGTGCAAAACGAATTGCACTTCTGTGACCCATAGGAGAAGTAGGGTGGGCCAATGTTGCCCAGTTTTTGAATAATATTGTTACAATAAAGTATTTTTTCACTTTTCAGTATTCCTCTAGTCGGTTCTCCAATACAACTCCTCTTGTTTTTACCAATTTAGTTTAGTTTGCTCTATCCCTTAGTTGTGGAGGCACCCCGTCCACTGAGATGTATGAGTCCAAACTGATACAGTGACTTTATTGTTACAATAGGAGTGCTACTTTTATAATAAATTATTCAGCACTAATATCAACCTGGAATACCCTATTAAGAGTACCCAAGAATGCTCCTCCAATAAGCCGGGTTCACATATGTGCGGCTGTGGTTATGCAGTCCGGGGTCCCGTGCGTTTGTGTTCATTGTGAATTTTTTGCCTGAATTTGCACCTGAACCGGAACCAAAAATGCACAGGACTCTTTCTGAAACCACACCGCGGCCACCCCGGACATGTATGAACCAGCTTCACTGAGAACCACTCACATTCACATATCATGCGAATTGGATGCAGTTTAAAATTCATCCAATTCGCATATATGGGAAACTGGCTTAAAGGTGTAACTTTGGGCATCTCCACAAGAGGTGAACTAAATCAATAACTTTGCAGGTGTAAGGTGGACCCCAAGAAGAATGTTTGTAAACCTAAAAAAAAATAGAGATCCTGTTCCCTTAAAACTGATTAAACAGCACAGTGCTTGTGCGGTCTAATCTGCTCCTCTCTAAACTGTAAAAAACCTGACTGATCCTGCCACTTCCTGTGTCCCCCTCTCTGTGTACTGACCATGATAATCATGGCTGCTGAGCCCTGACTACCGTGGTCAGTTTGTGTCCCTCCATCATCCACAGCTCTCTTCTCTGCTCTCCTTCCTCCCCTTCATCCCCCTCCTCTCTGCCTGTCAGCTCCATGTCTCTGACGTACCACTGCCCCCCCCCCCGCCGCTATTAGTAGAAATAAAATATTAGAAATGGTCACTGCCAGCCCTTCTATTACAGCTAGGCATACCACACTGTATACGTGTTTTATTATAACGAGGCATGCAAATACCTTTTTAGAGCTATCTTCAGGTCAGTCACGTAACTCTCGCCCGCTCTACACCTCAGGTCCAGGGCTACAGCAGGAGGGGCTGAGCGGCCACGTGACCTGCTCGGCTGACTTCAGAGATCTTGGCCCCTCCTGCCGTAGCCCTGGATCAGAGGTATAGAGTGGCCGTGAGTCATTTCAATAAAACACATATACATTGTGGTATGCCTAGCTATAATAGAGGGACTGGCAGTGATTTACAGGTTTGGGGTAACAACCACTTTAAGGGAGCACATTTGCATTGCCTGTAAAG
>BLSH010527292.1:1170973-1182289 GCA_018402905.1 Glandirana rugosa
GAATATGTTAGACAACAAAAGACAGTTATTAATCCAAAGTTCCCAGATACTTCATGGAATGGACACAGAGAGGTATGAGGCACAAGTGACTTGCGACCGGGCTCCGAGGAAAGGGCCCTGCCAGGGGGGCCCTTCATGGTTTCTTGCATCGGGGCCCTGAGGGTTCTAGTTACGCCACTGAGTACAGCCAAAAAAGGTTTGGACTTCTCCTTTAAGATTATTAGAAACTAAATGCTTCCCCAAACATAAGAGGGATATCAGATGTGCAGGCACGATTACAGCACATTTCAGCATGTTAATCCTCTGGCACTTCCCTAAATATGAACAATCACATTATAAAAGCATTCATGTTTAGCATATGGAGAGACACAGGTAAGGTACTTCATAGACCCTTGAAACCTAATTATTGACAGAAAACAACAGATTGTATAAGGTTGTCCAACATAGCTGATCGATTCTCCCCCATCAAGGTTTGGCTGACAGTTTCTGCTGGTGCCTATAGACATTAGATTACCCTCAATCAACCCAGACTAGGAAACTATCATCAAATAGTTTAGTTGAACTGTGTTCAAGATTACTTATCCTACATAGTTTTGTCTCAATCATGTTCTCTTTTTGTAAACTCCCAGCACTTCACTTTGTATTTATTTAACATACTGCAATGTGCAAGATAAAATGACAGATGCTTTAATTAAGCTCAATCAAAAAAAAAAGAAACACAGTAAGTAAGACCTACCTGCACATAGTATGTGCCCTTTGACTGGGCATACATCATTAAGAAGCAATAATCTAGATTCTGTTTTGTCCTCCATCTGCAAAACAAACATTGATTTACATTGATATTCCAATGGCACGTTTGGAAAGATGCAAGGGTAAAGATAATTACTTTCTGTTGGTGACTATTATAGCATCTATATTTAGTGCCTGGGACAGGCATTTAATGATTGTTATTTACTTCTAATTAATCAGAGAGCATTACAGGTTGTGTGTTACTCCTGCAGTGTTGGTATATCCAGGGAATGCAGCTCAAATAAACAGTAAGTTCTAGTTTGGCTTATTGAGGCCACCCAGCAGGTGTTCCTCCTATTAGAATAATCATGGCTGGATTATTCTTGACAAGTTTAATGCTGCAGTTCTCTTTAATTTGATGGTTCTCCTTGATGGCCCCTCCCTGCTAGAGTGTGGAAGATGTTACCCCATCTACATTTTATGAAATAATTAGTGATATACAGACATAAAGCTTTGGCAATGTGCTAAAGTCTAGAATACTCTCCTTTGAGTTCATTAAAAGGAATGTATAGTGTGTATTTCTATTCAGCCCATACTTTGCGTTATTAATGAAATGTTTATGTCTGGGAAGGTTCTCGGTTATCCAGGTCAAGGTATAGCTAGTAGTGGTTAACTACTTTTAAATACATTAGTTATGTACTGTTGAAGGCATTTCACCACTCCTCCAAGTGACTTCCTTAAACCAGGCATAGACAAATAAAAATTCAGCCAATTCAGCAGAAACCAGCGGATTTTGATTCATCTATGGGCAGGATGATTGTTCTGAAGTCGATCGATCGACTTCAGTACAACAGTCTGTCATTTTTTTTTAGTTCGATCACTTCCGACGGCTATCGCTATAGTAAATATTGTAAATGCTGATTGTCCAAGAACAAGAGGTGTGAAAGCTTTTAAAACTTTCCTATCTAATATAACACAATCACCATGGTGCCATTTGTTACATTACAGAAAGGTGTGGAATGCTGTTAAATTGCTAATGTAAAGATGGTAAAACACCATTAGACATGAAACAAAATGGTTTTGAAGAACTCCACCCCTGCTTTAGGTATGGTTGTTCCAGTTTAACTTAGCCCCTGGTCACACTGGTGCGACTTGTGATGCGATTTGATAGTTTGTAATCGCATCACATGTCACATCCTATTGTCCGTCAAATTGGTGTGACTCTGACTATCAGAGTTGCACCAATTTTGAAAGTGGTTCTTATACTACTTTTTGTGAATTCAGGTGTGGCTTGCATAAACATCTGTGCCTGAAGTCACACAGATGTCTTCCAAGTCGAACCTGAAGTTGCACAGACATGCGGCTTAGAAATCGTGTGATTTCAAGTAAATTAGCACAATTTCAAGGTCGCATTCAGTGTAACCGAACACTTAGATAATCCATTCACACCTTCAGGCAACAGTTGTCCTCTCTGTCCAAAATGTACATTTTCAGTATCTGCCTTGACTAATTAATGGCACAAAGGTGATCGGATAAAGATAACTGTGCTACTCATTTGGATAGAAATGTTAGGCTACGTTGCTGATACTTATTTGCACTTAGATCCCTTTCACACCAAGGCGTTTTTCAGGCATTTTTGCGCTAAAATTAGCACATAAAAAGCGCATCCCCATGCATCTCAATGGATGCTTTCACACCGAGGCGTCGCGCTTGCTAGGCATTGAAAAAAAGTCCTGCAAGCAGCATCTTGTCAGCTTGTTTTGTGCACTCAAAATAGCACCTCAAAAACGCCCACGCCCATTGAAAATAGTGGTTAAGCGCTTGAAAAGCGCATGAAATGTGCACTGAGGCTGTGGAAAGGTCACATGATTGAAACACAAACGCTTGAAAAGCGCTTAAAAAACACCATTAGAGGGGTGCTATTTATAGCGCTAGCGCTTCAAAAGTGCGGCAAAAACACACACTAAAATCATGGCGTTTTACAGGATTTTACAGGCTTTTCTCCAATGCCTTGGTGTGAAAGGAGCCTAAGGATGGCCTTTGGTTGAGTGGTAAAAATGTCTTCAACATTATAGAAAAATTCTGGTTGAATGCCACGAACTACTACTATATATACCATTCCAGTATTCACCTTTATAACAGAACTAAACCCATCGATTTAAAGTGTTCCCAAAACATTCAAGGCATACCATGTGCTTGTGGTCTCAACCAAACAGTCAAGCTTGGCATCAAATGGGCTGGTGTCTTAACTAATCAAATGTGCAACACTATGGCAACTGCATCTCAAACAGAGGCTAGCTAAGATGGCAGTTTTCTTGGTTGTACAGGTTAGGAGTGGGTTGTAGTCCCTAAATCTTTTTTTGATGTGGCTTATACATTTTTATGCCCTACCATATTTTTGTCATCACAATAAATATGATTTATATATAACGCAAGCTACTAATTTGAGCACAAAATGCAACCATTTCTCACTATGCAATCATTTCCTAAATAGGATAGCATTGAGAGTTATCACACAAGTTAGCCAAAAAAAACAGCCAAAAGTGGCAATGTAAACATAAAGGAGAAATTGAGGATTAACACAGCAACAGAGGATAGGCCGCCAGGGGTCCTGAGAATGTTCCCCAAACCAGTGGGGCATCTTCTGGTCCTGCCAATACCCATACATTGGTGCCATATACAGCCTATACGTGTCTGAGAATAGAGGCAAACTGGAACTCAGGAGGAAGTGAAACAGAAAGGTGGCGCTAAAGAAAGAGGGAGTGCGCACCTGACAGGAAAGGAGCCAAGGAAGGCTAAGTGAAGCAAGAAACTTTGATTTCTTTTAAAACATCTATATATATTGTGATCTGGGGGATGTTTAGGTAGATTCGTTTTTTTTTTAAATGAGTCCATGCCAGTCCAAACTGTGTTTTATACACTTGTCAGCCCACTTTTATTGAAACAAAAAAAAAAGCAAAGTATTTACAAGGTTTCCCATTCAGGGGCTTCAGCTTTGCAAAGCAAAAACAGGCAACTCAAAATACTAGCCCACTTGGTTACATTCAGCAGCTCCGCCACTGTTAGCAATGGTCTCCCTGACCACAGGTTCCTCAGACTCCCTTAGCTTTAGCTGCAGTACCTTGCTGCATGGGGCCCATTGCTGGCCTCCAAATAGGCTTCTCCAGCCCCCCTGGGTTTGCTCCCTCTGTCAGAGACTTCTAGACTTCCTCCTGAAACGTTCAGGCTTCCTCATGCCCCCTGGACCCACTGGTTGTCTTACCTTTCTTGGACTCCCAGGCCCATGTGGCTATCCTGACTTTCCCAGTCCTTTTGGAAAGAAGTCTCCCTCACAAGAGGTGCAGTCTCTGATAGAAACACCCAGCTCCCCTGGCAGGACTCTGTTTCCAAACTGCAACAACTGCCCTGAGCTATGCTTAGATCTAGCTTATAATAATGACACTATCTACTTGTGCACTTACACAAGCGGCAGGCAATTAGCAAAGCCTAGAAACCGGATTGAAGGTTCCCGATCCAAAACTTCCAAATTAGGGGAAAACAGAGCACAGCTTTCTCTGTTCACAATAAGCATGCCCGATCTTCTCAAACTGCACCTTTGAGAATCCTTTTTCATTTTTATACCAATTTGCTAAACTCATACCATGGCAGGGTCTCACACTGTCACAATATATATATCCATTCACACATATACATTGTGACATTATGAAAGGCGAGGTGATCGATGGATGTTATGTTTCACCTCGCATGCGTTCAATTGCAGGAAACTAAGGTGGAATCCGGTCCAGGTTTTACCAGCCAACTTGGCAGGGTTGGTTCCGGACCAGATTTTGCGGTCCACTTGTGTCCATCAACAGGTGGTATAAACAGTAGAGCAAAGGTTTGCTCTGGCCTGGGACTCAGGATCCATTAAACCTGAGAGAGCTGCTGAACTGAAGTTTACTTTATGGTTGAAACCAAAGGTTTTCATTGTCCGTTTTGTGGGTGAGTGGGAGAAGCCCTTCACCGCTCGGTTAGGAAAACTGGAAATGTTTAGTAAGAGCCTGAATGGCAAGGATTTATTTTCTGTTTTGTTAGTTTGATTTTCATGCAACCTCTTAAAATAAAACTGGCTACAATTCAGCTTTTAAGAAAAACCTGCCTTTTGGACAGCCTTTTTCCCAGGGAAGGTGATGCCCATTGAGCTAACCCCCCACAATATATATATAACAACTCATAAGTATACATTCCCGTTAATATTCACACAGATACCATTAGTTAAATTTGAGTTAGAGGAAAATATAAAAAAACGGTAGCTGTTCACCACTCTATATTTTAGAGGTTTTGTAAGTTTACCCTTTCAATACCACCATACGTCTTTGAACAGCAAAGTGGCAAAATTATTTACCCAGTTCCATTCATAAACCATTCGAGCGGCTCTGTACCTTAGGATCACCTGATTGGTCATAGCATGTGTTCACATCTGTGAGCCCTCCCTCTTCAATCACAATGAAGGAAGGGGAGGAAACCGGAACTAATGAATGAACAAGTCATTCATTATTCCTGAACAAAGTACAATCACACTATCAGCAGCTTTATCTTTCCCACTCTCATACACTATTGAACTCCATAATGTCTCTTTATGTGACCTACATATTAACTCCTTCATCTCCATCCTCCCATTGTAGGTCACCTGTACATTTTACTTGCTTCACCCCTGTATCTAGTACATCATTTCATATCTCCATGTTGTAACCCCCTCAATACCATGTTACTTCATTTCCAAAAAATGTAAAAAATGTTGTAAAAAAATTAGATCACCGTTGGCTTTTTAAAAATGGGTAATTTTTAGGGTGTTTACACTTTGGAAATACAGTATCTCACAAAAGTGAGTACACCCCTCACATTTTTGTAAATATTTTATTATATCTTTTCATGTGACAACACTGAAGAAATGACGCTTTGCTACAATGTAAAGTAGTGAGAGTACAGCTTCTAGAACAGTGTAAATTTGCTGCCTCCTCCAAATAAATCAACACACAGCCATTAATGTCTAAACCGCTGGCAACAAACGTGAGTACACCCCTAAGTGAAAATGTCCAAATTGGGCCCAATAAGCCATCTTACCTCCCCGATGTCATGTGACTCATTAGTGTTACAAGGTCTCAGGTGTGAATGGGGAGCAGGTGTGTTAAATTTTGTGTTATCGCTCTCACTCTCTCATACTGGTCACTGGAAGTTCAACATGGCACCTCATGCTAAATAACTCTGTGAGGATCTGAAAAAATAATTGTTGCTCTACAACATCTATAAAGATGGCCTAGGCTATAAGAAGATTGCCAAGACCCTGAAACTGAGCTGCAGAAAGGTGGCCAAGAGCATACATCGGTTTAACAGGACAGGTTCCACTCAGATCAGGCCTCGCCATGGTCGACCAAAGGAGTTGAGTGCACATGCTCAGCATCCTATCCAGAGGTTGTCTTTGGGAAATAGATGTGCGAGTGCTGCCAGAATTGCTGCAGAGGTTGAAGGGGTGGGGGGTCAGCCTGACAGTGCTCAGACCATACGCCGCACACTGTAGCAAATTGGTCTGCATGACTGTCATCCCAGAAGGAAGTCTCTTCTAAAGATGATGCACAAGAAAGCCCACAAACAGTTTGCTGAAGACAAGCAGACTAAGGACATGGGTTACTGGAATCATGTCCTGTGGTCTGATTAGACCAAGATAAACTTATTTGGTTCTGATGGTGTCAAGCGTGTGTGGCAGCAACCAGATGAGGAGTACAAAGACAAGTGTGTCTTGCCCACAGTCAAGCATGGTGGTGGGAGTGTCATGGTCTGGGTCTGCATGAGTGCTGCCAGCACTGGGGAGCTGGAGTTCATTGAGGGAACCATGAATGCCAACATGCACTGTGACTTACTGAAGCAGAGCATGATCCCCTCCCTTCAGAGACTGGGCCACAGGGCAGTATTCCAACATGATAACAACCCCACACAAACATACCTCCAAGACGACCACTGCCTTGCTAAAGAAGCTGAGGGTAAAAGTGATGGACTGGCCAGGCATGTCTCCAGACCTAAACCCTATTGAGCATCTGTGGGGCATCCTCAAACGGAAGGTGGAGAAGTGCAAGGTCTCTAACATCCACCAGCTCCGTGATGTAGTCATGGAGGAGTGGAAGAGGACTCCAGTGGCAACCTGTGGACCTCTGGTGAACTCCATGCCCAAGAGGGTTAAGGCAGTGCTGGAAAATAATGGTGGTCACACAAAATATTGACATTTTGGGCCAAATTTGGACATTTTCACTTAGGGGTGTACTCACTTTTGTTGCCAGCAATTTAGACATTAATGGCTGTGTGCTGAGTTATTTTGAGGGGACAGCAAGTTTACACTGTTATACAAGCTGTACACTCACTACTTTACATTGTAGCAAAGTGTAATTTCTTCAGTATTGTCACATGAAAAGATATAATAAAATATATAAAAAAATGTGAGGGGTGTACTCACTTTTGTGAGATACTGTATATATAGTAAGAAAAAAAAACACTGGTTATTAACCACATGACCACTGGGCACGTAAACCCCCTTAATAACCAGACTAATTTTCAGCTTTCAGTGCTCTCACATTTTGAATGTCATGCAACACTGCACTCATATGAAATTTTTGTCGTTTTCTCACACAAATAGAGCTTTCTTTTGGTGGTATTTAATCACCACTGGCATTTTTGTTTTTTGCGCTATAAATAAAAAAAGATCAAAAATCGTGTAAAAAAAAAAAAAAAACTGCATTTTTCATTGTTTCTTTTATAACATTTTGCAAATTAGTATTTTTTCTTCATAAATTTTGGCCAAAATTGATACTGTTACAGGCAGTCCCCACGTTACGAACGGGTGATAGACTGTAGGTTCGTTCTTAAATCAAATTTGTTTGTAAGTCAGAACTGTACATTTCTAAGTGTAACTTCAACCTGTGCAGTGATGTGGGATGTTCCCGGGCACTGCTATGTGTGCAGTTGTGCTATATGGGGCTCTCGTGGCTATGCTATGCAGCACTGTGGGATGAGTCTGGCGCTGCTCGGCCGTATCCGGAACCAGTGTGGAGTACAAGCGGCCAGCAGTGACGTCACACCACCCCCGTTCGTAACTCGGATGTTCGTAAGTCGGGGATTGCCTGTACATATCTTTGGTAAAAATAACCCAAAGTAGTGTATATTATTTTGTCTTTGTGAAAGTTATAGAGTCTACAAGCTATGGTGGCAATCATTGAAAATTGATCACACCTAATGTACTGACTCATTTGAGACACTAACAAGCCAGGAAAGTACAAATACCCCTCAAATGACCCCTTTTTGGAAAGTAGACATTCCAAGGTATTTACTAAGAGGCATGGCGAGTTTTTTTATGCAAATTTTTTCCCGCAATTCTTAGAAAAATTAAGATTTTTTTTTTTTCACAAAATTGTCATATTAACGGGTTATTTCTCTCACATGGCATATGCATACCAGAAACTGCACCCCAAAATACATTCTGCTACTCCTCCTCAGTATGGCGATAACCCATGAGTGAGACTTTTACACAGCCTGGCCACATACAGAGGCTCAACATGCAGGGAGCACCATAAGATGTTCTAGGGAAATAAATTACACAATGACGTGGCACTGTAGAGCACTGATGGGGCACTGATATGGCACTGTTGGGCACTTACATGGCACAGATTGGGGCACTGATATGGCACAGATTGGGGCACTGATATGGCACAGATTGGGGCACTGATATGGCACAGATTGGGGCACTGATATAGCACAGATTGGGGCACCGCTGGGCACTGAAATGGCACCACTGGGCACTGATAGGGGCACTGATTTGGGCACTGCTAAACACTTATAGGGACACTGCTGGGCACGGATTGGGGTAATGCTGGGCACTTATTTGGCACAGATTGGGGCACTTTATGGGCACAGATTGGGGCACTTACGGGCACAATACCTTTTGCAGCCTCACGCTGCATCCCCTTCCTCTGCTGCTCACACGATCTGTGTGAGCAGCGGAGAGAACCACACATGACGCCGTTTTTTTTTACACTGATCGCTCAGTCATTGGACGGAGTGATCACGTGGTAAAGGGCCGCTGTCATTGGCCCTTTACCATAATCCACGACTCGCCACGTCCCGTGAACCCGGCGGGCACGGGCAGCCCCTTGTGCGCGCCCCAGGGGGCATGCAGGGAGCACGATTCTGGGAGAACGGCATTGTATGTCCTCCCAGAATTAAGCAGCCATGCTGTAGCCATCATTCGGCTATGGCCCGCTTGTGGTTAAAGCGATTGTAAAGGTTCTTTTTTTTTTCTTTAAAATAACAAACATGTCATACTTACCTTCCTCTGTGCAGTGGTTTTGCACAGAGTGGCCCCGAAACTAGTCTTTTGGGGTCCTCTAGCGGCGCTCCTGGGCCCTCCTCTGCATCGAATGACTCATCAGGGAAAGCTTCCCTGGGGTCACACGTGCGGGCGCACTCCTGTGTCCTGCTGTTTGCATGTATTCACACAAACAGCGGGACTCGGCCCCACCCCCTGCATCACTGGACTTGATTGACAGCAGTGGGAGCCAATGCGATGCATAGTAGCCCATTATGCTTTTACATTGCAGGGTAACATAGAGGAAGTAAACCCCATCAGGGTTTACTTCCTCTTTAAGCAGCAGAAGTGGACATGTGATCTGTTACCATTAAAAAGCCCTGTCCCTATGCTAGAGATTCCAAGGCCCACTTTATAGCCAGATATTCTCTCTATAAGAAAGCATCTTTTATATATATATATATATATATATATATATATATAAGCATATCTATAATAGCAGTCTATCTGGCTGTTCTTTCCCATCACATTCCTGGCTTACAGCTCCTAAACCAAATTTCAGAGCACCTGTTTGGACAATAAAAGGCTTACAAAAATCTGGGAAGTTCAGAATAGGGTTAATACAGAGAATGTCTTGCATCGGCAGAAGAATTGAGCATGCAGCTCCAGCTCACCTGTTCTCTGTGCTGTATCTGTCACGGCTTGCATCACTTTTAATAACCAGTTGCAGACCGCCCACGTACGTGATCGGCGCTTCTGGGTAGGGGGCACGAGCGCGCCCGCCCACCTGATGGTGCTGCGATTTGCTACAGCACCAATCCGTCTACAGGTCCAGGCCAATGATTTTTGGTCTGGACCTGCTGATCGGTACTGGCGAATCAGAGATCATCATGTGCCTGTGTTTACAAAACACAGGTACAGGATGTGACCAGCTTTTCCTGTGGAGCCCTTTTCGGTTAAAGCAGAGTTCCACCCAGAATTTATTATTATTATTTTTTTTTGGCATCCACGCTTTTAATACTATATAGATGTAACCTTTTGTTTCCTTACTTTCAAACCACCTAGTAATTACATGTATTTATACTCACAATTTTGTTTCTCTCACTGCTGGACTTTTCCATTTTAGGTGAGGGCACCTGAAGCCCATCCATAGTCTCCTGGCCTCTCTTCCTAAAAGAAGTGCATAGTGGGTAACCATCATGCACTGCTCGATCTCGGTCCGCCTTAAATCATGTCATTTCCTGTCTGGAAATAACACGATTTTACAGTACAGGGAAGCCCACTGACTCCTGGGAAATGATGAGTCACATCTCCCAGGAGGCCAGGCAAAGCAGGAAGTGAGGAGAAGAGCCTAGGACCTAATAGGGGCAGAGTACAGAAACCCCCTAGAAACAAGTGACTGGTGAGTATAACATTTTTTTTTCCTTCAAAGGAAAGTCTATATAGGCAAAGGACTTGAATGATGTAAAAAAAATTTCTGGGTGGAACTCCGCTTTAAAGAGAGAGAAGAGACAACACAGTGAGTAAAGGCAACACACTTAACTCAGTAAAACACGTAGTCACATTTAACCCACTGATCGCCCCCTAGCCCCCCCCCCCCCAAGTTAACCCTTTCACTCCCTGTCGCAGAGCCATTAGGTACAGTGTACAGATTTTTTACTGATCATTGTATTAGTGTCACTGGTGACGCTAGATAGCATTAGCGGCAGTTAGCGGCAGAGTACCTGTCACATATTCCTTAATAAAGTTTTAACCCCTCAGTTAACACTTTCATTGCCCTGTAACAGTGATCACTGTATTAGTGTCACGGGTGATGACAGATAGCGTTAGCATCAATTGCAGACAGCATCAGATTGCTTACCACGTATTCACAAATTTTAACCCTTTGATTGCCAAAAACACTAACACACACGTTGCACCTCCATTATTAGCATAGCGTCTGAACAGATCAATATTTTTGACCAGATCAGAGCTATACTAGCGCCCCCAAAAACGCAGTGTTAGCAGGATCAGCCCCGACATCTGCCAGCATCTGCATTTAGCCCCCCCCCCGCCCCCCGACAAGTGTAGTGTCAGTAGATCACTGTCACTTCTGATACACAATACACGAACCGCAGCGTTAACAGAATGAGGCCTGATCTCTGCTAGCACTAGCAGGTAAATTTATTTTGTAGCGGTTTATGCGGTCTCCAACAGCCAGGTTCTCTTTTACATGTGAGTCGCAATAGGTACCTGTAAATTTGGTCACAATTTCAAAA
>BLSH010527292.1:1187428-1199826 GCA_018402905.1 Glandirana rugosa
TCCAGGGTGATGTGCAGTGTTAATTTTCCACCACACATAGCGGTTTTGCTTTTAGGCCACAAAGTTCAATTTTAGTTTCATCTGACCAGAGCACCTTCTTCCACATGTTTGCTGTGCCCCCCACATGGCTTCTTGCAAACTGCAAACGGGACTTCTTATGGCTTTCTTTCATCAATGGCTTTCTTCTTGCTACTCTTCCATAAAGGCCAGATTTGTGGAGTGCACGACTTATAGTTGTCCCGTGGACAGGTTCTCCCACTTGCGTTGTGGATCTCTGCAGGCCCTCCAAAGTTACAATTGGCCTCTTGGCTGCTTCTCCGATTAATGCTCTCCTTGCCTGGCCTGTCAGTTTAGGTGGATGGCCATGACTTGGTATGTTTGCAGTTGTGCCATACTCTTTCCATTTTCGAATGATGGATTGAACAGTGCTCCATGAGATGTTCAAAGCTTAGGATATTTTTTTCTATAACCTAACCCCGCTTTAAACTTCTCCACAACTTTATCTCTGGCCTGTCTGGTGTGTTCCTTGGCCTTCATGATGTTGTTTGTTCACTAAGACTCTCTGACAAACCTCTGAGGGCTTCACAGAACAGCTGTATTTATACTGAGATTAAATTACACACAGGTGGACTCTATTATATATATTATAATTAGGTGACTTCTGAAGACAATTGGTTCCACTAGATTTTAGTTAGAGGTATCATAGTAAAGGGGGCTGAATATAAATGTACACCGCACTTTTCACATATTTGTAAACATTTTTGAAAACCATTTATCATTTTCCTTCCGCTTCACAATTATTTGCCACTTTGTGTTGGTTGTAACATGACAAAATGTGGAAAATTTCAAGGGGTATGAATACTATTTCAAGGCACTGTAAGAACTGTGATACAAAAGTAAGGAAAAATCTTTCCAAACACGAACACATACAGATAATTTACCCCTTCATTTAAAAAAAATAAAAAAAGTTAAATTTGGTATTCCTCTTCAAATCTGTTGCACAACATTTTCAGTAAGCTGTAAATACCCAATAAGCAGAGCTTGTCCTTCACTTTAAAAATCTCATTACTGCCAGCTTTTAACCCACATACTACATGATTATAAAAGGGAATACTGAAATCAGTTACATCATTTAAAAACCATTGTATTGCTGCCTTTACTTTGCACGTTACACTGAAAGATGCGTGTTGCCCATAGCAAACAATCAGATTCTTCATTCTTAAACCTAAACTAGAACAGCGTCAATTAAAAATGAACAAAAAACAGTGTAAATAATAAGGCCCACTGCATTCCAAATATTCACCCAACAGTCTATCAGTAACCTACATCAGCAGCAGCAGAGTAGGGGACACAACATTCCTTGATAGAGAGATAAACAATAAAGAACAAAGTCATTTATAGGCTTCAAGTGGCATAAAAAACTTCTGTCTAACTTCTGCATGCCTTTGAAAAGCAGCAGCCAAATCTAGATGTCAAGGTTACTTAATAGGCTTGGTGTTACTAAGCTGGAGCCAAAAAAGCCATTATAATTTCTCATTCTTCTATCCGTGCTGTGTCAACTGTCATTCAGATTCTATTTTTGAAATATATATCAAAGAGTGGGGGTAATAGTTTATGATACACTATACTGTGAAATGTATTGGGACGCCTGCCTTTACACCCACATGAACTTTAATGGCATCCCAGTCTTAGTCCACAGTGTTCTATTGAGTTGGCCCACCCTATGCAGCTATAACAACTTCAACTCTTCCAGGAAAGCTTTCCACAAGGTTTAGGAGTGTGTCTATGGGAATGTTTGACCATTCTTCCAGAAGCATATTTGTGAGGTCAGGCACTGATGTTGGTCGAGAAGGCCTGCCTCGCAGTCTCCACTCAAATTCATCCCAAAGGTGTTGAAGTCAGGACTCTGTGCAGACCAGTCAAGTTCCTCCACCCCAAACTCGCTCATCCATGCCTTTATGGACATTGCTTTGTGTACTGGTGAGTAGTCATGTTGGAACAGGAAGGGGCCATCCCCAAACTATTCCCACAAAGTTGGGAGTATGAAATAGTCCAAAATGTCTTGCGCCTTACGCCTTAAGAGTTCCCCTCACTGGAACTAAGGGGCCAAGCCCAACCCCTGAAAACAACCACATGCGATAATCCCCCCTCCACCAAATGATTTGGATCAGTGCACAAAGCAAGGTCCATAAAAACATGGATGAGCAAGTTTGGGGTGGAGGAACTTGACTGGCCTGCAGAGAATCGTGACCTCAACCAGATAGAACACCTTTGGGATGAATTTGAGCGGAGACTGTGAGCCAGGCCCTCTCGTCCAACATCAGTGCCTGACCTCACAAATGCGCTTTTGGAAGAACTGTCAAACATTCCCATAGACAAACTCCTAAACCATGTGGACAGCCTTCCCAAAAGAGTTGAAGCTGTTATAGCTGCAAAGGGGGGGGGGGGCAATTCAATATGGAACCCTACGGACTAAGACTGGGATACCATTAAAGTTCATGTGCCTGTAAAGGCAGGTGTCTCAATACTTTTGAAAACATAATGTATATTCTAAGTCAAATACAGAAGGCAGTCACATCACCACCATAAAATACAACAGGTTTGGGGAAAAAAGTGGTCATCATTAATGTGCATCCTTGGTTGGAAAGTTGCAGTGGCAACCGTCCTGCAGCCTTTTAGTTTCACCTGATTCAGAAAACATTTCATCTTGTCACTTGCACAGTAGAAGTATAATCTGACCTCTTGAGTAAAGGGCCAACTTTCCTGTTCAGCTCCTAGAATAAAATCAAGTTGGGCTGAGTGTTCTTCAACCATTCACATGGAGCTTTGTATTCTATTAATGAATACAAAGCTCCTCTTATTGGTTGAGCCAAAGATCAGGACGTCATCCGTCCACCTCTCCACCTCAATGCCATTCAGAGGAATCTTTGAATAAAAAGCTCCCCAATTGCATTCTAGCAGTGTAACGGGAAGTTCCCATCTTGCTCCCATAACAGTTTATAGACTGCACACAGCTGCTGCATCTGTTAGTGTAGTAAATAATTTGTTTGGACCAGCTTTCTCCAAATGAACTATTTAAACTTCACTAAAAACTGGAGATCAGCTTTAACTAGCTATAGCAGAACTCGATTGATCTTAAAAGTAGATATTAATATCACACATTTAAAAAATTTCACATTTTTATAATGTAAAATTTGCACCAGTTTTGGTATCACAGATACGTGAAGCAAATTTAGGTAGTTTTTAGTACCACCAGTTCAACCTGGCCTCTCTAAGGCAATGACAGATTTTGAAAGAGTTACCAGTTCTCAAGTTAGGTAACTGATGGTAATTATGACCAGCTATGAACTGGCGTACAGAGGTACTTCAGTACTCAGAATGGGGCATGTCTGTACTGAGAACCTGATTTAGCTGTCGCCCGGGAGCTAAATGTAAACAAATGGGGTTGGGGATATAGATGATGTCCTAACCCAAATAAGGCATTGTACACATTTAGAACATTGCCTGTCACTGGGAGAGCAAGCCTTATGATGAACTGAGAGACTAGTTCTCCATTGGGCCCATCTTGCTATTAATTGACAGTATACAGCAGTGGGTGGATTTCAGAACAATAGTAGCATTCAAATCTGCCCACTGCTGTCTACTGTAAATAAAAAGCAAAACAGACTTGCTGGGGAACTAGTCAACCCCTAGTATAAACCGCCTCAGTGCAAGCACCAACAGATTCATGTTTCTGACAGGTACATGAATTGGGCACAAGCAGAAACACTTTTGGTTCTGCACCCCAAACAAAATTTTAAAGTGTGTCTACGCATACAGGAAGCTCAGGCATATTGCAGACTTCATGCTGTTAACTCCTGGATGATCAAAGAAATTAGCTACTTTGGAGTGCAAAAACCTGGCGACACATGCACAGAAGGTCACAGGCAATGGTACCAAGTCTACCCAAGCTTGGAAAATATTGCAGAAAATATGATGTCTACACACAGTGTATATGGTGAATGATGGGATTTTTATTCATGATGGAGAACATATAAGATCAGAAATAAGTTGTAGACATCATTTCTTCTGCTGCGTCATGTGCCCAGAAATGCAGGGCTGTGCCTGAGCCGTCACCTATGAATCTAACAGTCTGCCTGGAGTTTGTTGTACACACATTTCATTTGCGCATTACCTGACTCGTTCTCTGGGGTCTCCAAACGATTCTCGCAGGCGTGAAAAATCTGGGTAGAAGTTGGGAGATGGGGATATAACTTCTAGAAGGCCTGACTGGATTTCATTTGGGAATCTAGTTGATAAACCAAAAAAATAAATAAATACATATATACGGTTGCCATCTTTACTTTGTTTATTTTTTACATGTATTTAAATAGTAACAACAATTTACACAGTATTTTAGAAACATATTGTATATTCACATGAGTCACTCCCCTCAAGAGCTGACAATCCGAGGTCCCAATTGCACATGCATACAGGTGCATCTCAAAAAATTTGAATATCATCAAAAAGTTAATTTATTACAGTAATTCAATTCAAAAAGTGAAACTCGTATTATATAGATTCATCAAACAGAGTGATATATTTCAAGCATTTCTTTCTTTTAATTTTGAGGATTATGGCTTACAGCTAGTGAAACCCCAAAATTCAGTATCTCAGAAAATTAGATTATTACACAAGACCGATAAAAAAAGGATTTTTAATACAGAACTGTTGGCTTACTGAAAAGTATGTCCATGTACAGTATAGTATGCACTCAATACTTGGTTAGGGCTCCTTTTGCATGAATTACTGCATCTGGCACTGCTGAGGTGTTATGGAAGTCCAGGTTGCTTTGATAGCAGCCTTTAGCTCATCTGTATTTTTGGGTCTGCTGTCTCTCATCTTCCCCTTGACAATACCCCACAGGTTCTCTATGGGGTTTAGGTCAGGTGAATTTGCTAGCCAATCAAGCACAGTGATACCATGATTATTAAACCAGGTATTGTTACTTTTGGCAGTGTGGGCAGGTGCCAAGTCCTGCTGGAAAATTAAATCTCCATAAAGCTGGTCAGTAGAGAGAAGTATAAAGTGCTCTAGAATTTCCTGGGCTGACTTTGGACTTGAAAAAACACAGTGGATTAATACCAGCAGATGACATGGCTCCCCAAAACATTAGTGACTGTGGAAACTTCACACTGGACCTCATGCAACTTGGATTCTGTGCCTCTCACTTTTTCTTTCACTCGAAAAGAGGACTTTGGACCACTGAGCAACAGTCAAGCCTTTTTTCTCCTTAGCCCAGGTAAGACGCTTCTGAGGTTGTCTCTGGATCAGAAGTGCCTTGACACAAGGAATGAAACCGTTGTAGCCCATGTCCTGGAAATGTCTGTGTGTGCTGGCTCTTGAAGCATTGACACCAGCTGTAGTCCACTCCTTGTGAATCTCCCCCAAACTCTTGAATGGCCTTTGCTTCACAATCCTCTCAAGGCTGTGGTTATCCCTGTTGCTTGTGCACCCTTTTCTACTACAATACTGAATATTGGGTTTTCACTAGCTGTAAGCCATAATCATCAAAATTAAAAGAAAGACATGCTTGCAATATATCATGTTGTGTGTAATGAATCTATATAATATATGAATTTCACTTTTTGAACTGAATTACTGAAATAAATTCACTTTTTGATGATATTCAAATTTTTTGAGATGTACCTGTATACACATTTACTAGTGCCAATTTAGATATGAGCCAATCAACCTACCAGCATGTCTTAGGAGTATAAAAGTAACCAGAGTACAAATTAAATTTATATTTTGTATACGGTTCTACATGATAAAACATTTAACATTAAAGTACAACTAAAGGTAACATACATATTTTAGTAAATCCTCATATAAATACCTGAAAGTTAGATGTGGTAATAAACATAATAAGTGAAATGATTTTTTTCCTACCATAAAACTGCAATTGTGGTCTGTAATCCCCTGCACCAGTTCTCCTTTGCTGTATAGTGTTCATGATGATGGGGGAGTTCTGCAGAGGTCAGGTGTCATTTCAATCCAGTGAACTAGCTGCTCTATCCCCCAGTCCTCCAGCCTTCTATCATGCTCAGTCTATTTTACATAACACACACCCATCTGCCAATCAATAGCTGGGTGTGTCCTATTGTGCTATATAAAACAGCACAAGTCAGTATAGGTTCATTTCCACACAGATCTGTCTAGTAATCTGTGTGCTTCTTCCTGCCTGCTTTCCTCTGGTAATTTGTAAACTGGCAGAACAGAAGCCTAGCTAGGAGCTAGAGCAGTGGGTGGGCAAAGGCAGAACATAGGTGGGAGTGGCGGGGCTTCACAAGCAATCGTGGGCGGAGGCTAATCATGACTTATGTGTATAATAAAATGCCTGAGAATTCCCTGAGCTACAAGAGCACCTCCCCCAGTTATGTTAGGATGATTCTGCAGAGAGATAAACGCAAATGGGGTCAACAGGTGTTCAATACAGGCAATTAGAAAACCAGGAAGTAAAGTTGTCACCTCATTAAAGGAAGTGCACATGAGAGCAGGGGACAAGGTAGATATCTCAACATCCTTACTGCTCTTTGCAAAACAGTGACATGTTTATCAGACTATATAGGTGCAAACATATTAATTTCTTCATTTTGACCATAGTTCTACTTTAAAATTAACCTACTGTAGATCATGATTATTCATGCAAAAATGTTTACATATACTAACAAGCAGTAAAAGAATTTTAAAACAAGCCCTCTGTATACAAAAGCATTGTATAGAAATGCAGGATCACAGCACAGGCACTGAAATCTTAGCTATTTCTCTATTAGGGCTCATTCCCATGGATGTAATGTGTGCTGCATACATCATATAATTTTGTACGTGGTTGTATATTAATTTATGAGCCCATTCAAATAGCTGCATATAGCAGCGGAAAAGGTTCCACTTTGTACAGCAGCATAAAGGGAGGGAAAGAAAAAGGACACAGCTACTTCTGGGGCCTAAATTTTGGTTGCATTTTACAATGTACACATGTAAAAATTTGTGATCACATTTACAGTGCATTCAGGAAGTATTCAGATCCCCTTCCCTTTTTCAATTTTAAAGCCTGATATTACAGTTGCTTAAATTCATTTTTTTCTCATTACTCTACACTCAGTACCCCAAAATGATAAAGTGAAAACAGAATTTTAGAAATGTCTGTGAATTTATTAAAAAAGAAAAAAATTAAATATCACTTGTACGTAAGTACAGACCTTTTACGTTGTTGAAGCACCTTTGGCAGCAATTACAGCCTCGAGTCTTTTGGGGTATTACGCGACAAGTTTTGCACACCTAGATTGGGAGATTTTCTGCCACTCTTCTTTGCAAATTCTCTCAAGCTCAGTCAGGTTGGATGGAGGATGTCCGTGGACAACCATTTTCTGGTCTCTCCAGAGATGCTCAATAGGGTTCAAATCAGGGCTATGTCTGGGCCACTCTAGGACACTCACAGACTTGTCTCTAAGCCACTCCTGTGTTTTCTTGGCTGTGTGCTTAGGATCGTTGCCATATTGGAGGCCTGAGCACTGTGGAACAGGTTTTCATTGAGGATATCTCAGTACTTTGCTCCATTCAGCTTTCCCGCAACCCTGACCAGCCTTCAAGTCATTGCTGCTGAAAAACACCCCCACAGCATGATGCCGCCACCATGCTTCACTGTTGGGATTGTATTAGGAAGGTGATAAGCAGTGCCTGGTTTGCTCCAGACGAAAAATTTAGAATTGAGGCCAAACAGTTCAATGTTGGTTTCATCAGACCAGAAAAGAGTCCTTCAGGTGCTTTTTTGAAAACTCCAAACGGGCTGTCATGTGTTTTGCACTGAGGAGAGGCTTCCATCCCGCCAATCTGCCATGGAGTCCAGATCAGTGGAAGGCTGCAGTGATGGTTTTCCTTCTGGAACTTTGTCACATCTCTATACAGGATCTCTGGCGCTCAGAGTGACCATCGGGTTCTTGGTCACCTCTCTTACCAAAGCCCATCTTCCCCCAATTGCTCAGTTTGGCCAGGCAACCAGCTGTTTAAGGCTGGATTTACACCATTGCGGTGCAAATTGCAGCCTGTTTGCTGCTGAGGAGGACCAGGGTCATTGTTCGGCAGCTCCTGTCTGTTCCCGCAGTGAAGCAGCTGGCTGGGGAGGGAGGGAGAGGTACCGCGAGCAGGGAAAAAAAGCCCTGTTCAATGCGGAACACATCTCCGTGCTAGATGCATTCCCACTGAACATAAAGGGCTGTGAATTCGCACCGCATTGCACAGAAAACACACACGTTTTCTGTGCAATGCGGAGTGTGAATGCAATGCACCGCACCTATGTGAACAGGAGACACTGAAAACAATGTGTTTTCAAGTGTCCTGTGAACTGGATGCGGTTTAAGCCGCATCCAATTAGCATAGGTGTGAACCCAGCCTAAGTCATGTAAGTTGTGCCAAAGTTCTTCCATTTGAGAATTCTGGAGGCCACTGTGCTCTTGAGGACCTTCAGTGCAGCAGAATCTTTTTGTAGCCTTTCCCAGATTTGTGCCTTGCAATAATCCTGTCTCTGAGCTCTGCAGGCAGTTCCTTTGACTCTGTGGCTTTTGCTCTGATACAGCATGCATTGTCAGCTCTGAGGCCTTTCATATAGAAGTGTATCTTTCCAAAACATGTCCAATCAATTTAAAGTGGAGTTCCACCCAAAAGTGGACTTACCGCTTTAAGTGTAGGTGACCCCTGACATGCCACAATTGGCATGTCATTTTTTTGGGGGGGGGAAGAATCGGGGACCCTGGTGCCGCAGAACCGGAAGGAAGATCACCTGCCCCCCCCCCCACCTCCTTCCTGGTGATCTTCTGGGACACGTTACAGGTCCCAGAAGATACACTGGTCTTTAACAGCGTTCATTGTGATGCCGGCGCCACATGGAGGAGGGGGAGAGAAGCGAGGCAGCAGGCGGCCGCATCGGTGCAGCGTGGGACAGGTGAGTGTCTGATTATTAAAAGTCAGCACTTTTTGTAGCTGCTGATTTTTAAAAGGGTGGAACTCCGCTTTAATTTACCATGGGTGGACTCCAATTAAGGTGTAGAACTATCTCAGCAGCGATCAAGAGAAATGGAAGGCATCTGAGCTAAATTTCAAGTGTTGTTGCAAAAGTCTGAATACTTATGCCTATGTGATATTTCAGTTTTTCATTTTTAATAAATTTACAGACATTTCTAAAATTTTGTTTTCACTTTGTCATTATGGGGTACTAAGTAGACCAACAATTTGTATTACACATTGTTTGAATCTGTCACTGATGCACTCACTGGTGGTTCATGCAGAGAATAAACTTGGGTAGTCATTTGTTAAGGTTTCATCATAATGTGAAAGGGGCTCTCCTTTGCTGCAGCTGAATCTGGACAGTCCTCTAATGTTAAAAACTAGCAGGTGTTTCTAAGCGGTTATCAAAGTGATCTTTGAGGTACTTTGAGAAAGTGCAATGCACTGTAAAAAGTGGTGCAGGACCTACTATTCATGAATTGAGGTGCATCGAGAGCCCATTCAAAATTAATTATCTGCTAATGCAACATGGGCCTGAATGCACAAAAACACATTGGTAAGGTTCTATCATTGTCCAGCTGGCATTCCTGGAATGGTTTGGGTAAACCAGTAAACATACTGGACAGATGTTGTAACTGTGTATTGAGCTTATTGGCTGGAGCCCCACTTTGTGAACAGGTTATGTGTTTTTGGAGTAGTAACTGCAATGTTATCCCAAAATCCCCATTGGTCTGTCACACTATGAAATCCACAAGTACCTTCTGAAACAAATGTCCACACCACAAATGTTGTAAGAAAAACAGAAAAATAACTTCATTATAAAGTACACAAAACACTATACAAATGTACAATGCACAACAGACACAACCCACAGTGAAATGATAGCCCAAAATAGCCATTGAACTGTCACAATACATGTGCTCACTATAAAAATCCACAAGAAAAAGTAAACCTGAAATAAATATTCACACCACAAAGGTTTTAAGAAACATAGTAAAATAACTTTATTATAAAGTACACAACATTATACAAATGTATAACACACAACCCACAGTGTAAAAACATACCACCCACAATCATCCCCCTACCAAAAAAAAAAAAAAAAACCCTGGATGACACTGACCCGGGTTAGTAAATCATGTACACAAGGTTTGTATTTTGTATCACCAAATAAACACTTACAAAATATACAGTATCTCACAAACGTGAGTGCACCTCTCACATTTTTGTAAATATTTTTTTCTATCTTTTCATGTGGCAACACTAAAGAAATGACACTTTGCTACAATGTAAAGTAGTGAGTGTACAGCTTGTATAACAGTGTAAATTTGCTGCCCCCTCAAAATAAGTCAACACACAGCCATTAATGTCTAAACCACTGGCAACAAAAGTGAGTACACCCCTAAGTGAAAATGTCCAAATTGGGCCTAAAGTGTCAATATTTTGTGTGGCCACCATTATTTTCCAGCACTGCTTTAACCCTCTTGGGCATGGAGTTCACCAGGGCTTCACAGGTTGCCACTGGAGTCCTCTTCCACTCATCCATGACGACATCACGGAGCTTGTGGATGTTAGAGACCTTGCGCTCCTCCGCCTTCCATTTGAGAATGCAGAACAGATGCTCAATATGGTTTAGATCTGGAGACATGCTTGGCCAGTCCATCACCTTTACCCTCAGCTTCTTTAGCAAGGCAGTGGTCGTCTTGGAGGTGTGTTTGGGGTCGTTCTGTTGGAATACTGCCCTGCGGCCCAGTCTCCAAAGGGAGGGGATCATGCTCTCGTTCAGTATGTCACAGTACATGTTGGCATTCATGGTTCTCTCAATGAACTGTAGCTCCCCAGTTTCGGCAGTACTCATGCAGCCCCAGGCCATGACACTCCCACCACCATGCTTGACTGTAGACAGTCAAAGACACACTTGTCTTTGAACTCCTCACCAGGTTGCCGCCACACACGCTTGACACCATCTGGACCAAATACGTTTATCTTGGTCTCATCAGACTACAGGAAATGGTTCCAGTAATCAATGTGCTTAGTCTGCTTGTCTTCAAATGGTTTGCAGGCTTTCTTGTACATAATCTTTAGAAGAGGCTTCCTTCTGGGATGACAGCCATGCAGATCAATTTGATGCAGTGTGCGGCGCGTGGTCTGAGCACTGACAGGCTGACCCCCCCACGCTTTCAACCTCTGCAGCAATGCTGGCAGCACTCATACGTCTATTTCCCAAAGACTACCTCTGGATACGATGCTGAGCACGTGCACTCAACTTCTTTGGTTGACCATGGCAAGGTCTGTTTTGAGTGGAACCTGTCCTGTTAAACCGCTGTATGGTCTTGGCCACTGTGCTGCAGCTCAGTTTCAGGATCTTGGCAATCTTCTTATAGCCTAGGCTCTCTTTATGTAGAGCAACAATTCATTTTTTCAGATCCTCAGAGAGTTCTTTGCCATGAGGTGCCATGTTGAACGTCCAGTGACCAGTATGAGAGAGTGAGAGCGATAACACCAAATTTAGCACACCTGCTCCCCATTCACACCTGAGACATTGTAACACTAACATTTTCACTTAGGGGTGTACTCACTTTTTTGCCAGTGGTTTAGGCATGAATGCCTGTGTGTTGAGTTATTTTGAAGGGACAGCAAATTTACACTGTTATACAAGCTGTACACTCACTACGTTACATTGTAGCAAAGTATCATTTCTTCAGTGTTGTCACATGAAAAGATATAATAAAATATTTACAAAGATGTGAGGGGGGTATTCACGTTTGTGAGATACTGTATATGGGTGTATATTACAGAGCACAAAATTACAACATTTGTCAACACCAATAACATGGGGATTGGTTGCAGTAAGCCCTCTAACAGTCTCCCTGTTATAATTTATGCTTCAGCACTGATCAAAGATACACAGTTCCCTTTTTCAAAGTCTTAGTATTTTTTTTATTATTTGATTTTTGGCTTGTTCATTTTGAAATTTTTGCATATATAATTCTTTCATATTTTTGCAAATGCATTCATTACAGTTTATTGGGTGGAGTGGTGTTGCTTATTGGTAATATCAAATTTTACATTTTTATACAATATATATTATTTGTATGTGTTTATTTAGTGAATTATAATACACACATTATGTATATAGGTTTACTGGCCCAAGTAGATGTCTTGCAGGGCTCTATTTGAGTTCCCTGATGGATAACACTATACAAGGACTTGTACATTGATACTGTTTTTCTGGGGGGGAGGCCAGGGATTGTATGTATTTAATGTGCTAGTTGTATCTTTGGGTGTTGTACATTTGTATAGTATCATGCCATTTATAAAAAGGTTATTTTTCTATTATACATACAGTCTTTGTG